>PVIY010013101.1:0-16503 GCA_004026745.1 Myrmecophaga tridactyla
TCAGGCAGTTCCCTCCAGCCTCTCTGCTACATCTTGAGCAACAAGGTGATATCTACTTAATGCATAAGAATAACCTCCAGGATAACCTCTCGACTCTGTTTGGAATCTCTCCGCCATTGACACTTAGTCTCATTTCACTCTTCCCCCTTTGGTCGAGAAGCTTCTCTCCATCCCTTGATGTTAATTCTCAGCTCATTCTGATTTAACATTTCTCAAATTTGATTGATCATAAGCTTTACCTAGAGCACTGTTAAAAATATAAATTCATAGGGAAATATCTAGAAGGAGTGGCTTAAGAATTGCACTCTGGGTTAAGCTTATATCCAGGCAATGGGAAACTCAAAAATCCTTAATGCAAAATTTAATCTAAGAAAGAATTACTAAATTATGTTATTAAGAATTCTCATTAAAATCTTCCTCACAAGGAAATTCAGGTTGAGTTGAAGAATTAATTAAATGCATTTCAACAACACACAGAAAAGAGTCAAAGAGGGTCTTGGAGATGATATAACCATCTCTGGCTATCATTTTACATATGAAATTCAGGTCCTATTTTTAAACATTTTTATTGAGCTTTTATAAATAGAGTCATCTACAAAGGAAAAATCATCATTAATCCACCAAACCCTGCTATATTCTATATAAGATGCTGTTATAGTTGAATTGTGGCACCCCCAAAAGACATGTTTAAGTCCTAAACCCTGGTCCTATGAATATGACCTTATTGGAAATAGGATTTTTAAAGATGTTATTAGTTATCATGAGGCCCTAATCCAGTACAACTGGTGTCCTTAGAAGGGAAGAGCATGCACAGAGACAAAGGTAAGAATGGCCAATGTTTCTTCCAAAACAAACATTATTTTAGTTATGAAATTTGTTTTCTTTTAAAGCAAGCCACTTTGCTCACTTGTTCTTAAAAACTTCTCTTTCCACACTGATTGCAGATTCAGTTTTGCCTGGAAGAGACTAAAGCACAAGGACTTCTGGCAAGTCACCTGAATTGATTAGAATCTGTTATACACCCCAGAAGAGCCTATGTTCTTTTGACCCATCCCTGTGGGGGAAGACCTATTGCAGGTGGGACCTTTTGCTTAGATTGTTTCCATGGAGATGTGACCCACCCCATTCAAGGTGGGTCTTAATCCTCTCGCTGGAGTCCTTTATAAGAGGATACAAGGCAGAGACATTTTGGAGACAGATCAGAGAAAGAAAACGCCCCAGGAGAAGCAAACAGGACTCACAGAAACTGAGAAAGCCATTTTGAAACCAGTGTCCAGGAGGGAAGGACAAGGAGACGTCGCCCTGTACCTTCCCATGTGACAGAGGAACCCCAGATGCCATCGGCCTATCCTCAGAGAAGGTATCTCCCTCTTGATGACTTCATTCGGACATTTGTATGGCCTTAGAACTATAAATTTGTAACCTAATGAATTCCTTTTGAAAAAGCAAACCCATTTCTGGTATACAGCATTCAGCAACTTTAGCAAACCAAAACACCACCAGAAGCTAGAAAGAGACCAGGAATGGTTTTCCCCTACAGATTTCAGACTTCTGTCTTCCAGAACTGTGAGACAATACATTTCTGTTCTTTTAAGTGGTACTTTATTATGGCTGCCCTAGGAAACTAAAAGAGATACCTTGTACCTACTTAATTGCTCTATACTAATTATTGCTATACTTAATGCTTAGGTCCCAATTCTCTACAGTTCAGATTCAGCACATGTTTAGGAATATTAAGAATCTATGGGAGGGCGGCTGCCATGGCTCAGCAGGCAGAGCTCCGACCTGCCGTGCTGGAGGTCTGGAGTTCGATCCCTGGTGCCTCCTGCCCATATGCAAATTAAAAAAAAAAAAAGAATCTATGGGAGAACAGTGGTCACAGTGGAGAATAGCTATGGGGTTGGTCTTGCATTTAGAAGAGGATTAAGTGGATCTAATCCAATTAATTGTATTTTTCAAGCTATGCATGCTTTTAAACTTTACAGAAGAATTTGCTTATTAATTAGCTCTTTCAGTGCATATCTAGTTGCAATAGTATTGATCTTCTATTTTAATAAAAGGGTTAACTGCAGTAGTTTTTATTTTTAATTCCCTTGTATATCTTATAAAAAGCAACTTCATATACTCTGAAATAGAATCCTTCTTGAAAAGTAAAAAGGGTAGATACTCATTTCACTTTTCCCATTACATCAGTGATCACTAATTGGAAGTCATTTTCTTCTAGAAAGCAAAATCATTGCTGTTCTAGTTTGCTAGCTGCCAGAACGTGAAATACCAGAAACAGGACAGCTTTTAAAAAGGGGAATTTATTAAGTTGCAAGTTTACAGTTCTAAAGCCATGAAAATGTCCAAATTAAAGCAAGGATATAGAAATGTCCAATCTAAGGCATCCAGGGAACAATACCTCAGTCTATGAAAGCCGATGACAGGCAGGGTTTCTCTCTCAACTGGAAAGGCACATGGCGAACATGGCGACTTCTGCTAGCTTTCTCTCCAGGCTTTTTATTTCATGAAGCTCCCCTGGAGGCATTTTCCTTCTTCATCTCCAAAGGTCTCTGGCTTTAGGGTCAAATGAACCTTGATCCATGTACTAGGTGATGTTAGGCAAGTAACCTAACTTCACTGAATCATAGGCTCACCTGTGAAATGAGGAGGAAAGTAAGAATCATACTTACTGTGTGGAATTATTATGAGGCTAAAATGCAATAAAGCTTATAAAGCGACCAGTTCAGACCTGACTCAAGAATAAATTATTATTATTCATACATGAATTTTAAATATATAGTTAAATGAAAGAAATGCATGATATAATGCCTTAAAAATGATAGAGGCTCAATAATTGCTGACTTGGATGTAAAGATTAGAAATATCATCACACGTACATTTTTTCTGCTATCAGTAGGTAGACCACCTACTACTGTCCTAAGAATGATTACATTAGTCTCAGAGGTTTTTCTGCACAAATAACCAAGGAGATGTCTGTTACTACAACACAGTACAAACAAATTTAAAAGCAGCTGAAAAATTAGAGCAGGAAATAACAACCCAAAGCTTGCCAACTGTCAGTAAAAATGCTAACCCTCTTGAATAATTTTCCTGGTTTCTGTTTTAAAAACATGAGGGCTGAGGTACCAAAATTTGTGATCCAAAACTAAACATAGCAAGACATAAATAACAGTGCAAATGTTTTGGTTGTGCAATCCGTCCTCCTTTAGTTGATGGAACTTGGGGAAACAGACAGTGATGCCCATGGCTATTTGATCATTGACACATCACGTATTATGCAAGTATGGAATAGGCTGGTGCATTGTGGATGGCTCAGAATTTGATGGTAATGTGACAAATGAAATGGAGCTCAGGAGAAACCATGTTCCCTGACTTGAATACATTACCAGCAAAACTAATTCTAAGATCATTATATTTCCCTGGGGCTTATAGTCAACATTCCAAACCCAAGACAATCAATAAATAGAAAAAAAAAAATGGGAATGAACAGAGAGGAAGAAGAATCCTTTTGGTTTCACAGTGGAATTGACCCTAGCAACTAGGATTTACCGAGTAGCTCTTTCCTCATGGTGTGCCTCTCCCTGCCTGCATTGTCCTAACACTTTCATCTTCAATTTCCGAGTTAAATTGTTTCCTCTGTAACTTCTATTCTACCCAGGCTCTTCCCTCCCCTACTCCTACCCACCCTCCCCCCAAATCATTAATTCAGGGTGAAAACTAAACTTTTTTTTATGACCAGGATACAGCATTGGTCTTGATAGCTGAGGCAGGTTTTGAGTGCATATAGCTCAGTAGATAAATCATGATAGCATGTTTTATGATTTAATTACTAATCATTTCTGAGAAATACAGTCAAGCACAATGGAATAGAATTCTTAATCATCCTTTTCCTTTTTGTTTGTTTGCTTTTCCACTTAGTTTGTTTCTGTAATATAGTTTGTTTCTGTAATATTATTATCCTAACAAGTTCATATACAATAGAAAATAATAAGTCTCTCCTAGTATTCCCAACAGCCCTCCCTCCCCAAACCTGTCCCTTGGCCCCTACATACACAGCTCCGGACATAACACTGAATCTGGTAGGGACCTTAAATGACACTAGATCAAACTCATTCCAAATTAAAAAATCATTTTTGAAACATCCTTGAGAGAAGGTCAAACCATGCCTGCTTATAACACTTTCACTGACGAGAACTACAATCTATTAGATGTTCCATTTAACTGTTGTCTAATTGTTAGCCTTTTCTTGAGCAAAAATCTGCCTCTATCACTTTCTATCTTTCATTCTAGGAAGTCTCTAAAACATCACAGACTGCTTGTTCTTTCTCCCATATGATATATACTTCTTCAGCTTTTGAAGGTCAATGTCATGTTTTTCTAAGTTTTCTTTGCTATAGAATAAGCATCTATAGTTCTTTCAATTTTTCCTCATTTTCCAAATTGTTTTACCATCTTGGGTACTTTCCTTGGCATACTTTCTAATTTATCAATTTAGATGGAATATCTAGAAATGTAGAAAAATTTTGGAACATGTTCTCACCATGCTATTAGGCTCCAAGATGATGATACTACACACCATCCATGTAAGCCAAAAATGGTACTTTGTGTTTCTCACTGGACTTACTTATACTGTTGTTGCCAAATAAACTTGGGATTAGTGCACATCATTTTCAAACCACTTGAGGTCAAGTGTGGTCCTTTAATCTAAACTTTTAAATTAATTTTTGGTATCAAAATGTACAATTTACTCATTATTCTTTTAAAATGTTATTTTTTTATTCAAGTCAATAAAATATTTTTTTCATTTTAATTATGTCATCCAATGTATTTGTTTCAAACCCTGTGGTCTCTGAAATCTGAAAAATGTGCCTTTGGTATATATCCTTCATGGATAGACTAATAAGACTGGGCAAACCAGACTGGGCAAACCGTATGGCATACCACTAGGGACTCACTCCAGTAGAAACTGATCTACTAATTGTGGAACTATAGTGGTTTGGAAGATTTTGACTATCCATAATTGATAAAAATATGATAGACTTAAATGATCCATATTTAATTATTTAACTGATATTATTGAATGTCCACTATGTGCCAGAAACCATGCCATGTATGGTAGATTTTTACACTAAACTTCTTTGCTATTTTCAAAATGTTCTCATCTATTAAAATGGAATGATAATAGTAAGGGAATGATAATAGTAAACTTGTTAGA
Source organism: Myrmecophaga tridactyla (assembly GCA_004026745.1). NCBI lineage: Eukaryota > Metazoa > Chordata > Mammalia > Pilosa > Myrmecophagidae > Myrmecophaga > Myrmecophaga tridactyla. Next base: position 5,222 of record PVIY010013101.1, read on the forward strand.
GAATTTTGGAAGGAGTTAAATAAAATATCTAATGCACAGTTCCTGATACCTAATCATCACTCTGTGAATTGTAGTTATCATTTTAAAGACATTGGCTCTCTGATTATGTCATTCCATAAATACTTACTGAAATTCTACTTTGCATGAGGCCCAGGGATGAAGGGACTGTAATAACCCCTGCCCTCAATAGGCTCTCAGATTAGAAGGAGAAATTTACAAAACAAGACGAAACCTGTCAGATGCCATGAGAGTTTTGAAAGGAATCATCTAACTCATACTGGGACCCAGGAAGAAGGGAAGGCTGTGCAGAGAAAGTGACTCATCAGGGGAGTTTTGAAGGATTTCTTAAATAAAAGATCTGTCACTTAAAAAGGTTGAAGGAAAACTGAAAAGGCCCAGAGGTCAGAGAAAGACTTGTGTGTCTGAGGGATTCAGGAGGGCTCTGCAAAATTATTTAGAATTTGTGAGGGGATCACAGGGAGAAAATAGTTTAGAATTTGTGGGGAGTCACGGGGAGAAATGAGACTGCAGAGAAATGAAGCTGCTGAGAAATGAGGCTGCTGAGAAATAAAGCTACCAAGAAATGAGGCTGGGGGGAGGCCAGTTCCTGCTCATCAAGAGTCTCTATGTTAAGATTAGGAGTTTGGATTTTATCTTGAAGGAAACTGGGAGGAACAGAAAATTTTAAGGGAGGATCAGTGGTTAGTGGTGGTGGTGAGAGATGACAGGATTAGACTCACATTTTAAAAAGATTACTGGCAGCAACCAGAATGGATTAGAGGGGATTATACAAAAGAACAGAGACCAGTTAGGGAACCATTGCAACAGCCCAGGCAAAAGAGGCAAACTCGGCAGAAAGAATAAAAAAGAAAGGCTCAGATTGAATTTTTTGTTGCAATTATTTTTATAATAAAAATTAATATGTGATTAAGATATATAAACAAACCCACAAAATACATTTTTAAAATTGAAACCTTAATATTCTTGACTATTTCATATGATGCTAAGAAATTTTAAAGGATAAACACTATTGGCTTTAATGTATGATGGTGGTTTGCGGCAAAGTGGGGAAGATGTTTCGGGGTTGCTTTAAATGATACAGTTAAAGAGTGTCAAAGTTAAATAGAATCTTGATTTGACCATAATTCATATGATTTCTTTGAAATACAATAACTTAGAATTATCTTGTTAATTTTTTTACTCTAGAAAACTAAACAATGAATTATTCCAGAGGATCTATTCAAGAATCACATTGTAGAATATAGCTAAAAGTAAATTTAATTTTAAGGGAGAACAAATCTTTCAGTTGATTTAGAATGAAATAAAGTCACTTATTTACAAATCACTGACATCAGATTGAATATTTTATGGACATTCACTTTTCACTCACCCATATGCTCTCCATTTTTTTCTGTCTTTAGGAAATTAGTTAATTTTGTTCAATAAGGTAAGGGATTGCTAGAATTTGTTCTTCCATTTAGAATTTCATACTTTGGTCCTCTCTTCAGTGACAAGCTGCAAAATAGTGTGAATGTCTTGAAAAGCTACTCAGGTAGTTTAGGTGAAGACAAACAATAGCAAGCAAAACTAATCAGGGAAATGGCTACACTGTATTTTCTGCTTTCTTTGCGCCAGTCACATTACTGGGCAGTTTAAATGCTTCACGGCAGATCCTGACAGCATGGAAGGCAAGCACTGAGAAGGCTAGTAGTAGCATTCTCCTTTTGACCAAGCAGAGACTACCCCTTAGAGAGGTCTAGAATTTGTCCAAGGCCAGCAACCTACTTAGTTTTCAGAGATAAGACCAGATCAGAATAGTAGGGATCTGGGCCTTTATCGAATGGGGAGGGGCAGCTTGAATTCTTCAGGTAGAGAACAGAGTGGTCACTAGCTTTCTGCTCTAGGGCACTATCAGAATATCTCTAAGTCCCAGAATTTTCTTCCATTCATTTCTATACACACATATGCACACTGAGCTCTTTATAATAGCCAGAGTAGAAAATCTTTTAGATGGATAGAAAGCTAATGGAGGGGCAATTCATTTCCTATCTTATGTAGGATAGAAACTGGCTCAGACTTTCAGGGCATTTTTCCCTAAATCAAGTGTGGGCATGATACATCATAGGAATGATTCCTATCTCCAAGCCTCCCTCCTAAGAAAAATAAATGGGATTGCTTGCAGAATGTGGGGAACAGGCCACTGAATCCCTTGAGGGGGGTTGTGACTGCAGGAGAAAGCCGAAGAGGAATTCTAGCCCCAGACCATACCAAGAGAAACGGTGAGATAAAGATAAGGGAGACAGTTTGGTCCAAACAGGAAAAGGACAACAGTAAATTCCCTATAGGAGTAGGGTTTATCCTGAGCTTTTAAAGTAGTGGTTGGTGACACACTACCTATTGCTTCTCTCTATTCAATTCTATTTTCCAATAGATTGCACTATGCTTGATTAAGGAGTTAAATTCTTTTCTTTCAATCTTGGTAAACTTTACAATATATCATCTAAATATATTAGATAATATATCTAGTACCTACATTTCTGGCTTTTGATTTGTCTTCCTGATGTCCTCTCATGTCTTTTGTACCCTTTTACTTAGCAAAGGAGTCAACCGATAGATTCAACATTTATTTCCCAATAATTACTTGTTAGTAAGTTAAGGTGTTTTTTTTTTTTTTTTGACATGGGCAGGCTCCAGGAATTGAACCCAGTTCTCCGGCATGGCTGGTGAGAATCCTGCCACTGAGCCACCATCACACTGTCCTAGGTTAATGTGACATTTTTACCCCATCAAGGTTAGGAATAATATCATCAAACTGCACATTCAAACAATTCTTCAGAGTCATTTACACATTCTATCTAATCACTTTTCTTTTTTTATCAGCCCAGTTGGGAAGTAAGGGCAGCTTTAATCAAGATGAGAAAATACAAATAAAGGTAAGTCAAATAACTTACCAATCAAGAGGGACAGTACTAGGTCCTTTGGAATTGCACATCAAAGCTCTGACTGTCAGCAGGTCAATGGAATTCAGAACAATTAATAATGAAGTGGGGGAGGGGAGGGTTAACAAAATCAAATACTTGCAAATGTGTAAAGAAAACAGTTAACCAAATTGTAAATGTTTGTGGAGTGGTACACAGTGAGACATAATTGGTCTCATGTTTTTTTGTTTCTTATAGGATAAAGACTGCAGAAATATGGCATGTGTTAAGATCCAAGATTGGATCTTCTGCTGCTCTTTAGTTAGATAAAGTGCTCTTTCTATTTGAATAGGAAAAACATTCAGTAAATATATTTGTTATGGTATCTTCGCCATTTGTAAATTCACTATTGTTTTATGGAAGTGAATCAAAAAAAGTTTAAGGTTTTTCTTGATGACCTAGAGCAAATAAATCTACACTGATCTTTTTTTTTCTTACTTCTTTTCACTGTTGAAGATGGACTTAATCCTTGGCTGACAAGAGATTATGCAGAATTTTAAAACATAGTACAATACAGATTAAAGACTAAACATGGAGCTCCAGAAATCAATCCTTGCCTTCATTTGCCACAAATTCCTTTCATATCCCTAGCTTCTTCCAGATAGTATTAACAATCACTGAAGAGTGAAAGGAATATCTATAATAACAATTAAAAAGTTTCAGTTAGTTTAGTATGGAGATTAAGCTAATCTGTTATTTGGATAAAACTTGATAATAACAATCTGCCAAACCTGAATACTTTGCTAATTGTAACTTGTTTTCCACCAATAACATGCAAATAATAAAATTTACCTCCTCTCCTTCAACATCCCCTAAAATTTGTGCTCTGCCATTGTTGAGCCAAGATGCATTGAATTTATCATTCTGAAGAAGACTCACTTGCTCTGCTTCTCTGTGTTGTCTGGGGTCTTTATCACCTATATCTTTTAAACACACAACATCCCTTTCTTCCCCCTTATCCAGCTGTCACCAAATCCTTTTACTTCTTGCCCAACAGTTTCTCAGTCCTATCTCTTCTTGGGTTTCTTTTGCTGAAGCCCATTTGCTGATTAGGTCTTCTCTTAATGTTTTCTTTTGTTTGTTGTCAACTTCTCCATTCTCCTCTCCCTGCTTGCTTCCTCACTGCTAGAGTCATCTTTTAGTGTCCAGATTTTCTATTAAAGCATTAAAAAAAAAATTTCCCTCCAAAATGAACTGAAAATTTTCATTCAAGTACCCTGCTATTCCTAGGAGACAGAAATAGAGATGTGTGTTTGGCCTACTTCATATTTATCTTCTTATTAATCTCCTAGGAAGGCTAGTAATGTATATTTAAAAATACACATTAGCATCTAAAAATACATAATATTAATAGTACTTAAATCTACTGATTTCTACTATACACAAGCCACTTATAAAAGTCATTATATTTAACCCTATCAACAGTTAAGATACTAAACATTATTCCTATTTCAACTGGAGGAACTGAGAGCAGATAATTTAATTTTCTTGTTCCTTGCTCCACATCAGACCAAGTCTTCCATTAACAGCCTCTCTCCCTTTTTTTTTTCCACTTCGTTTCCTTCTTCCTCATGTTAGTAATGGGATAAATCTCTCTGTACTGACTCATCTCTCCCCAACTAAAGGAACTGAGTTGACGAGAAATGGCGTTCCTAGCTCAAGAGTGATCTTTTAGGCCCCTCCAGCAAAGCTCTGGGCTTGATCTATGGGAAATTACCTCCATCTTCTTTCTCAGCCAGCCATGAAAGGTGGGGTTTTGTCTATTCTCCATTAGTACAGATGAACTGTTCCCTTTTCCATTAGTACAGATTAATTGTTCCCTTAAATTAAGAGTCAGGGAGCACGATTTTAAGTCAAAGACATTGCTGAAAGGAGACAGAGGAGAATTTGAAGAGATTTGAAAGGACAGGGCCAGATTGCAGCTGGGACAAGAAAGGAATCGACAGGCTGCTGAGAAACGGTACAAGCCTAAGACTGGCAAAGTCTGAGACTCGCAAAGCCTTGACTATTAAAAGCCAGGAGAGGGCCAAAGGATCTCCATATCATATCCCAAGATCCCATATCTACAATTCCTCTCTTTTCTCTTTTTCATCCTCATTTGTGAATTTGACCATTTTCTGAGTTACACATTCATTTTTAATTTAATCTTTATAATAATTACCCGAATTTGATATTTCCCTTTTTAGCATATGTGATAGTTAAATCTTAGGGAGGTTAAGTGATTTGCGTAAAATTACTTGAAAGTAAAGGTAGAAGAGGGAGAATTTGATTTCAAATCTCTCTGATCTCTAAAGTTAGGGTTCTCAACTGTTACCTTAAAAGGATTTTTCTAAATGTTTCTGTATGCCTACTAGTGTCACCAAGGACAAGAGGATGAATTAGAGGTTACACCTGACCTTGGGAAACTTATAAACTATGAGTGGGAGAAGACAAGAGAAAGAATAATTATGTAGTAGAAAGTCATTGCAGATAAATGAATCCAGAGTTCTAACTCTATTGGGTGATTATAAAAGACCTTTGTTTGGTCTTGTACCCTGTTCTCCAGCCTCATTTCCCAAAAGCATATGAGTCAAAGCTTTTTCTCTGAATAAGAGAATAATTGACATATACAATAAAATGAGCAGAAGATAAAATCAGAGTCAATTCTGGGAGGGAAGTGAAGAGAGGGGGAATTCATTTTATTAAGGATTGTAAAGAAATTCATAATAAATTAAGCTTAAAAAATCAATAGTGTTTCTGAACATTTCTTTTTCCAGAAAAATAAGAAAATAAAACCTCTCACTGTGATCCGTGTGCATATTTATGCACAGATGAGGAAGGAGAGAAAGTACACCACTGATCACCCGGAGCTAGGATGGGTGATGGAGGTGGTGGTGAAGATTAGTGTGAGGCTGCACCCTCTGCATGGTACTATTTCCCTCGCTACACCAGGCCTGAGTTCTCTTTATAATCTTATAATCACAAAAACATTAGAATGAATAGATGGAAATTATTTTAAAAAGTGAAATAAGCCCTATTGCATCTGATTTGTAAAATTATGGCTTAGTAAAAAAAGTGGGAATGGACTTTTCCTTTTTTTAAGTTCACCCATTCTAATCAATACTTCAGGGGAACTGAAGTCTGTGTGCGTGTGTGTGTGTGTGTGTGTCTGTGCATGTGTGCATTTATGTGTCCTTTAGAAAAGATGTACGTTGAAATGGCTGACAGATTCTTGCGGACCTTTATACCCAGATGTCAGTAACAGCGGTACTAAAATGTTAGAGAGTGTGAAAATCCAACTTAGGACACAGAAGCATGGAAAAGTGCTCCGATTCAGATTTAATCAGAACAACAACAAAAGTTTACGTTCTCAAACCATTTCTCACCCTTAGAAGCTTGTCATCAGCTCTGAACGCATTTTTTCCCTTCACAAATCTTAATTTTATGCTAATCGCTTTTGAGGTTTTATTTTTTTTTAATTATTATTACTATTATTATTATTACTTTTGCATGGGCAGGCACCGGGAACTGAACCCGTGGCCCACCCTTGAGTTTTTATTTTTATATCATTGTTTCCATTAATTAAGCCATTATCAAGCTGTGCTCAGAATGATCCCCCAAATAAGATGCACACTTAAAACGTGAAGTGATTTTTTCTATTCAATTGCAAAGCTGAGTTCTCAATTCTGAAACTGTAGAACTGTTCATCTCTAATGAAACCCTTTTCCTACAAGACACACCATTCAAATATCTGCCAGAGAAGATAACTCTGTAACTATCTATAGCTGTTAGAAGCAGACAAGAATGAAGGACACAATTCACAGCACTTGTAATCTACTATTTGAGTGATTATTTGGTTTCATGCCTGCTTGTAAGCTCCCCAGAGGCAGGGGAATTTTCTATTTTATTCAATGCCACTATCCTAGTCATTACAATAGCGCCTGGCATTCATAGCTGAGGAAATGAATGAGGTCTGCTCCACCAGACCAGGCAGAGTACAGGAGACAAATGGAGGGAAAGTTTGAATGAACAAATGGGTGAGGGTTGGACAAGTAGGAAAGGTAGTGTTAATAGGAGGAGGAGTGGCTAAAAAGGACTGTGGGGGGGGGGAGAACTTGGGCTTTTCTCTCCACTTGGATGCTAAATGCCAAATCCTGAGTTCAACAGCTTGTGATTTAATTTGAAGCCCAGTATGACAATAGTGATCTCCTTTGTAATAACAGCAAATAGAACAAAGAAGGGGCAATGTCTAAGGCATGCTGAGTGAAAGCATTTCCCAATAGCAACCTGAGAAATAAGCTGGAAACATATTTACCTAATTTACCAAATTTACCTAAATTGACTGACTGTGGCAAGGTGGTCTTATGGAAAAACACGACATTTCTCAGTTAGCTGGTCTTAGTGAGAGGTGAATGGCAATCTCTATATTGGAAACGCAATTGCTTAATTTTATTTGTTGCATTGTTTCTTTACCTGTATTACACTGGAAAGAGGTTAAGAAGCTATGTTAGATGGTATGTCTGCCAAGACCCAGAAGATTCTGTATGTCTGCAATTTATTAGTTATGGAAAAGTTGAGGTTGTTCACCTATTTTCTAGGCTTTCTCCTCTTCTATTTCCCTAATAATAACTATATAGTTAAAACCTTGGTGATGTTTTCCCCCATTTCCTTTTGCCTCCGTCTAAAATAGGCTTTAATATCAGCATTCCAAACTTTGGTCCTAATAAATAGATTCTGGTATCTGTTAATCCCCTGGCCTGCATTTTGGGGTTGTTTGTTTTTCTTTCTCCAGTTTACTCCTGTGCCAAGTCCACAATAATATAGCTAAAAGTGAGGTTGTTTGTTGGGTTGATATTCTAAACAAAGCAAGTTCTCAGGAGCGTCTCTTCCAAAACTTGTCTGATTTTACCATGTGGATATTAAAGAAAGACAGACTTTCTTTTATTACATTCTTTTTAGCCACAAAAGTGAGACATAGAAATGTAAATTGGAACATAAATTTAAAACAAGAAATCAACCGTACCTTTGAATAGGGCCAATTTTAACTTTTGTATAGTCACTCATGGATGGATATGTATTATCTAAATGTGATTTCTTCTGACTTAATGTCATCTCCCAGGAACCATCATTTGGGTACATAGCCCATACAGGGCCTCCAAATGTGAATTTTCAATAGTAGGAGGAATTTTGTAGTCATCATTTCACTTGGGAATTAGAGACACACCATTGCACTATGAATAATCCAAGAACTAGAATATTCCAAGCCTAGGGAAATGCCTGGAATAGGACACTGAATTCTGATCCATGTTTTTTTTAGTAACAGTGACAAAGCCTTCCCCACAAGGCAAGTAGAATTCCATGAACAAGCAATTTTAATTGAACACTTCCATGGAAGGAAATATGTCTGCTCTGATGAAGAGGAAAAGGTAAGTATTACTCATTAAAAAGTGTAAAGGTACTTATGAGTTTCCTTAGCATATCTAACTTTGTCCTTTCCTTGCTACATGAGAGTAGGTAGATACTAAATGATTGTTTAAAAAATTTAACTACAAATGTAATCTGTATTTGTTGAAAAGAAATTATAAAAAAGATGATAAACACTGGACCCCTCCCCATCTTCCCACCACAGCCTCTTCTTTGCATATCCCAGAGTGCAAAAATGTGGTGTATGTCTGGCTCAAGAAAATTTTACTTGGAAGGAAGAATAGGTATTGTAAGAGAAGTATGAAGCAAGCCAAAATCAGAGTCGAGCTATTATTAAGCTACCAGCTCTGCTGCGGCGCAAAAGGTGCTTGTAAGACAGTAATAACACTGAATAAATAAATGTTATTTTCTGCCTCTTACCTCCCTAAAGAATGGATTATTCCAAATTATCTAGATTCAAAACTGTAGAACCATCCTTAACCACCCTTCTGCTTGGACTTTATATATCCAATTGCTTGTGATATCTCACCGATTCTATCTCCTTGGACAATTTTCCTTTTTGTCCCCATAGCTGGTATCGTTGCTCAGGCCTCTATTCCTCTTGTTCGGACAGCTATGAGAGCTTTCTTACAGGTCTCTATGCCCTAAATGCTACCTATTGTTGCCAGATTAATTTTCCTAGAAAACAGTTCTCCTGTTATTTCTTTTTCTCATTAACTCTTTTTTACATTTTTTAGGTATAATTCACCATAAAACTCACCTGTTTTAAGTGTACACATCAATAATTTTCGGTCATTTACAGAGTTGTGCACCCATCACCAAGTCCAATTTTGAAACACTCCCATAACTCCTAAATGGTTCTTCATCATTGCAGCTCTGGCAAACCTTGACCTGCATCTGTCCTTTTCTGGATACTTCATACAAATGAAGTCATGGACTATATGGTCATTTCTGGCTGGCTTCTTTCATTTAGCAGAACATTTTTGAGATTTCCTTATGTTGCAGAATGTAAAATAGTTCATTCCTTTTTATAGCTGAGTAGTATTCTATTGTGTGCACGTACCACAGTTTGTTCATCCATTCGAAAGATACTTGGATTTTTCCAGTTTGGGGTTATTATGAATAATGTTGCTGAAAAAACACATTTCCAGGTTTTTGTGTGGATATGTGTTCATTTCTCTTGAGTATATACCTAGGAGTGGAATTGCTGGATCATATGGTAACACTATGTTTAAATGCAGACAGTTTTCCAAAGTGGCTGTACCATTTTAGATTCCCTCCAGCAACATATGAGAATTCGAGTTTCTCCATGTTTTCACAATGCTTGTTAATTGTCTTTTTTTATTACAGTCATTCTAATAAATGTGAAGTGCTGTCTCCTTGTGGTTTCAGTTTGCTTTTCCATAATGACTACTGAGGTCAGGCATTTTTTCCTATACTTATTAGCCATTCATATATCTTCTTTGGGGAAATTTCCTTTCAAATGTTTTGTCCCTTTTTAAAAAGCAGACTATGTGTATTCTTATTATTGAGTGGTCAGAACACGTTATTTATTCTGGATAAAAATCCTTTTCAGATTAATGCTTGTAAATATTTTCTCCTATTCTGTGTCTTATCTTTTCATTTTCCTAATGCTTTTTTTTTTCCTTTTTTTTTTGCATAGCCAGGCTCCGGGAATCAAATCTGGGTCTCCAGCATGGCAGGTGAGAATTCTGCCATTGAGCCACCGTTGCACCACCCTATTTTCCTAATGCTTTTTGAACTTTTTTAAGTTTTTAATTTTGATCAATTTATTCATTTTTTTTCTTTTAGGTATCATACTTTTTGTGTTCTAAAAAGTCTGCCTGACCCAAAGTCATGGAAATTTTCTCCTATGTTTTCTTCAAGAAGCTTTACAGTTTTAACTCTTACATATATTTGATCCATTTTGAAATATTTTTGTGTATGGAGTGAGGTAAAAGTCTAAATCCATCTTTTTGCATGTGGATAGTCCCCCAGCACCATTTCTTAAAAAGACTATCCTTTCCTTACTGAACTGCCACGGCACCTTTGTTGAAAATCAGTTGACATTTATAAATTTTTGATGTTCCATCTTTCCTGTTGAATAAGTTTAAATTCTCCAGCCTGACATTAAGGTGCTCCCTCACACCCTTAAGGAGCCATCACGACTTATTCACGTCCAGTTTTATCTTTCACTACTTTCTTTCCATTACTCCGTGTTAACAGCTAGCTTAAAATCACTTGGTTTCTAGCGTGAGTTATGCTCTCTGGTTCAAGCTAGTTATTTACTTTACAACATAGTTCTCCCTCATTCCTAGAGGTTAAAATCCTATTCATGCATTCAAAATCCTACCTTAATACACCTGTCCTGAGAAACCTTCCTCTCTCCTGGATGTGATTTTTTCTCTGCTCTATGTTCATGGATCTCAATCTGTCCCTCTCTTAGGATATGTGTCATTTTCTACATTGCATAATTGCTTCTGAAAATGCCCTCTTTTCATTATTTGGGTTGAAAGTTCTTTAAAGAAAGGGTACAGTTTGTATTTAATTTGTCCTCAATCACTATTTTTTTTAATGAATTAATGAATGGATGGACGGATGGATGGATATTACATACAGCTGCACTTATAGGCTTACCAGTGAGAAATTTGTTGAGAGTTTAAAAGACTGCACTATCTGAACCCAAATCTTAGGCTCTTTCCTTGTTTAAGTCACACAAAGATTCACTAACTCTTCAGGAGGACACTTCAATCATCTTTTATCAAGAGAGTTAATGAGTCTGATTAAAATGTTTCTTTTTATCGGAAGGGAAGGACTCTTATCTCCTGTTTTCCAAGGGTGTGGTGGCTGTTTTTGAACATAAAGATCAAAGGGCCTTACTCTCTCTCTCAGCCGCAACAA
>PVIY010013101.1:16603-59883 GCA_004026745.1 Myrmecophaga tridactyla
AAAAGTACAAAATGACAACTAAACCCATTACACTGTGACTTCAGGAATTTGCCAGTACACAGGGAAATTCAGGATAAAACAGGGAGGTTTAAAGTAGGGTGATCTGGAGAACGACAAAAAGATCAGAGTGGGTTGGGAGGATTATAGAGGAAAGAAGAAAAGATGAGATTGGGGTAAAGAAGAGGGTAAAGTCTTTCCATAGATTTAAATAAGCTTTAAGCAATTATCTGAACTTTCTCTGAACCACACATCTAAATTTGTCAAGATTCTCCACTATAGCTAGTATCTGGAGAGGGTTTGCATGTGTGTCCTGAGTGGCTTACAAGTCCAAAAGAGTCAGTGAAATCTTCAAAGTAATTCTGTGTCCACCAAAGCATTGCACAGGCCTGTTTATAATGTTTCCATCTGTCTCCTAGACTGTCTCCAAAGATACAAACTTTGGACATCACATCTGTTGTTTGAACATGGACTTCATTTTGTTAAAAGCAAGAAGGGTGCAGAGCTGGCCTCCAATTTTAATGAATACCTTAGTAAGGACTTCAGAGTTTGCCCTAGAAGATGAAAGTTAACTAAGCAACTCATGGACATGTCTGGCTTTGAGGGTTGAATACTCAAAGCGATCTGCAAAGATAATACTTGTTTGCCAGAAAATTCATTAGAAGCATCATTTAGTTGCTTTTTTTTTCCTTCATCATTTAGTTTTGCATATCTTTAATGTGGCTCAGATTCTTAAACATATCCAGGAAAAATTAAACATTGAAAAAATAGAAACAGTGAGCAAGGAGAATTTGACAAAGAATAGGAGAAACAGAAAATGTGGCAAATTCCTGTGAGTACCGCAAAGCCCCAAGTGCTTTTCCTTGCACTCTCTGTATGAAAGTGTTAAGATGTCCTTAGTTAGCTTAGTTTGTTGGTGGCTACATGTCAGAACCAAGGGTAAGCGTTCTTAGATATCCTTTATCATACTCAAACAGACCTTTCTCATTCCACAGTCAGATATTTTAGAATCCACAAAAAAACAGAATTCACTGGGAGGAAACTACTTTGTAGTTACCTGATGAAGCAATAGGAATCACACAACTTTCATTGAGCTGCTGGGGGTAAAGTGGATTGCTGGCCTTTTATCTTTTATCTCCGAAATTGGGCCCCCAGCAGTAGCTTCGTTAAATCTGACACATCTTGAATTTGCAGTTTTAAATTGCAAATTTAGCAGCTAGTGGTTTTATCTTTTGGGGCAACCACATTTTCAAATTTCAAAGAGACTATTTTTTAATGAGTCTGTTAAGTACTTTAAAAAAATATGTAATGTTAGTTTTTACAGCTTCAATTGGACCACTTCTCTCATACACAGTATATGATATTTACAGAACAGTCTGAAATAAAAGCTGAAAGGAACAAATAAGGAACATTTGTGACGTATGGAGATATATTTTGAAAAAAGCACTGAGAACAAGGAAGGAAGGTTAATATCCAAAACATTTAAAATAAGCAATAACATGGGTCGAGATGTCTTCATATTTTGTTTTTTGCATTTGAAGAAATATTAATTTTAATGGTTTTTTTTGGCCTGAAAAATATACACTCACATACACAATAATAAGTTTGTTTTCTACAGAGTCCCTCTCAAACTTCTGATACGGATAGTTTCATATGAGTTTGACAGAACAATTGTTAGGATTTCATTTTTACTTGTTTTATTATAGAAGATAAATTCTAAGACCCAGTCAACTTTAGAAATAGGTTGTTTTTGCAGAAGTTGATTTAACTTTCCTGTATTGGTTACATTTCCTTCCTCAATTACAAATTACTGAAGATTAATGTTTTCGAACACCACCTTTTCTCCATATAATCAATCCATCTCCCCTTCCTGCTTCAGTCTAGCAGGAAGCATTCTGAAAGAGGTCATAATCCTTTTGTTTGCAGCATTGTAGTCTATGACACAGGGAGTGCTTGGAGTGCAACAATTGCTGTAAGAATCTTTGTGAACTAGTATAAGTATAGCTAATGAAATAAAGTAGGTTTCTCTGGGGCAATGAACGAACTCAGGTGAATTCTTTTCTTAGTCTACTAAAGACTGGTCTTTCAAATGGAATACAGAGATTCAAAGCTGATTAGAAAGAACATGCAACAACACTATACAATATTGTGTAATGTTTACCAATGCAGTTTTCACATTTCTTTACCCACTTCTTAGCTCTAAATCTTACCAATTTCATTAATTCTGACTGAAAGTGCAGGACCCTTGGGGTTGGCCACCATGGAAATTTTGCCTGCTTTGTAGACATGTAGACATTGGTCATTTGTTGTCGATTCCATATATTTATGTCTATGTCTTTATGATTTTGACATATTTGCATTTATTATGCAACTTTCACAGTTGTATGGCAATTTTCAGAATTCACTCTCAGTTGTCTACAAATTATTTATCTAAAGGCCTGAATTGGTAACATTTAAATCTAATATCTTCAATTTTGAGAAGACCCCAGAAAGACCCCTACATATTTGAATGGGAGATATTTGGATTTTTTCCCAACTAAATATTTTTTCAAAACAACAAAATTTCCAGCTTTCATTTTTCAGCATATAATTGTAAAGGTGAATTATACAAAAATTTTAAGGTAAAGGATATGGTTAGCTTTTATTTTTAGAACTACTTTGTTGATTCTCATGAAATAAGAAATATTTTATTTAATGTTTATCTGCCAAAAGTTCATTAATTGTTTATTCAAATAAATAAGGCTTTTTGAAGCAATTCAACTAAAATGCTTTGACTTGGTATATGCATACATGTCTATTTTTATTTACAACAAGGGAGAAGTTTGCAAAAATTAATAAAGCAAATACATATAGACACACACATATACACATATGCAAACATATATTCTGAAATGGGCTTCTCAATGTTCCTAAACTTTGGTGAGCTGAAAGGGCATTTCCTTGCTTCTCTTTCTTGTGGCCACTCAAAAAGCAAATAATACTGTAATCTTTAGAAATTTGTTTCCAATTTAGGACCTGAAAGGGGTTTGTTTTGAGCTGTTTCCATGAGTTCAAACCTTTGTTCCACTTGAAATTTACATTTTTCTTAGAGGATGAAATTAGATAATTATATGGAAATATGCTTCAAAAACATGGAATGACCCATAAATGTAAGGTGTGATTATCCTTATTTATTTAAGGCTGAAGAAAAATACAAGAAATATTTGCCATTAAAAATCTAATTAATGGGTGATGCGATGGTGGCTCAGTGGCAGAATTCTTTCCTGCCATGCCGGAGACCCAGGTTTGATTCCCGGTGCCTGCCCATGAAAAAAAAAAATCTAATTAAGGATAATAAGAAACTCATTGGAAAACAGTGGAAATTCATGAGTTCATACTGATAATAAATAGCTAGTAAGCTATACAAATAGAAAAATGGGGAAGAAGAGAAGCGTCTCTTTTTTGCAGACTGTTAACCTATAATTGCAAAAGGTAATGTGGAGTTGGAAAAGCAACATTTCCATCATCTTCACAGTAGAGATTTGCTCCTGCATGAATCATCAGTGGATACTAAATCTATAGAGGAAACATTGATAAGAAGCAGGATATATGTATGGACTTATAACGATGGCTCCACAGATTAACTATTAGCTGCAAAAGGAAAAAGAGTAACTACTCAGTGGAGAAGCAAACAGCCCCCTGATGAGGTGATCAGAACTAACAGCACCAATGAGGAGCTGATGGGCGTGGTGTGTCTCTAAATGGGGTACCCTGGGAAGAACATGGATAGGTCACCTATGTAGTGTATTGGAGGGGAGCATAATCTCAATCTTATCATGAGAAAATAGACAAACCCAAGGGAAGAAAATACCTTATTAAATGACTAGCCTGTATTCTTCAAAAAATGCCAATGTCATAAAAGTGACAAGATTCTCTGCCTGCGGAGCTGCAGGTGGGCCTCTGAAAGGACATGTGCTGAAGCAAGCATTGCCAAACTTCAGTTACGATAGGAACTGACGGGTACTATGGGTTTAAAAAAACAGATTTTCGGGCCCTATTTTCACATTCTGAATTACAATCTCTCTTAAAACAGACCTTGGAATAATCTGTGTTTTTAATAAGTGCCCCAGACAATTCCAATTATCAGACAAGTAGTGGAAACTGATGAAAGTGAGGGTGCCAGAATGCCTTATATTCACTATCAAGTTTAGTCCTCATAACAACCTCATGGGATGGTTTTGCATTATTGGCATTCCTCATTTTACAGATAAAGGAAAGTGGAGTTTTGGGAATTTAAATAACCTAAATGTTCCAGGACACACAAGTTGTTAAATAACGTACGCTTCTCACACCTGTGTACTTGCCCAACATTTGTGACTATAAGATCACAAAGTCACATATATGACCATATAGTCTGGTTCCTCAGTTATGATATATCTTCAACATTGCAGAGAAAAATATTAGACTTTGACCATTGTTTTATTGAAATCAGGATTCACTGTATATACACTATTTCCTTAATTTACTGATCTAATGACCTCTTAATAATATTAATAATAATAATAATAAAACACTGTTTTGCATGATGTTTTTAGTGAATCCATGCTTGCTCCTAGTGAGCGCTTATAAGCCAACAATTTAATTAGTTGTTTCAGAATTTTTCTGGGAATTGTATAAATCTATTATTTTGCAATTACAGGTATGTAATATTTTTAAATAATGTCATGTGCCCATCATCAGTGTTCTGTACTACTCCAATTTTCCCTTCTTTCTAAAACTTCTCCATATCTTGGGTGTGTTTCATCTGGACCAATGAAATAAGACTGACTTTATAGGGCTCAATTTTTTCTTTTCATCTCAGATTTCAATTCCCTTCCTACTCTTTCCAGTTTGACAAGCCATCTTGATGGAGAAGGGAAGAGAAAATGGAGCATTTTTTTGAATCATGTTTTAGTTAGAGCCTGTATAAGAGTTGTTTGCTAGTGTACTTAATTGATATTGTCTTTGAAATCCAGAGCCTGACATTTTTTTTCAGATTTTTAAAAATTTTTTTTATTGATACAACAATGTACAAACACATACATTCTTAACATACAAACATTCAATACATGGTGTACAATCATTGGCTCATGATATCATCACATAGTTGTATATTCATCACCATGATCATTTTTTAAAACATTTGCATCACTTCAGAAAAAAGAACAAAAAGAAAAAAGAAAAATGTCATACATACCATGCCCCTTACCCCTCCCTCTCGTTGACCACTAGTATTTTCATCTATCCAATACATATATTTTTTAATTTTAACATTTGTTCCCCCATTTTTTATTTATTTTTATCCACACGTTTTACTCATCTGTCCATACCATAGTTAAAAGGAGCATCAGACACAAGGTTTTCACAATCACACAGTCATATTGTGAAAGCTATATCATTATACAATCATCTTCAAGAAACATGGCTACTGGAACACTGCTCTACAATTTCAGGCACTTCTCTCTAGCCTAATACATCGTAATTTAAAAATGGGATATCTATATAATATATATTCGATATATAATAAGAAGAACCTCCAGGATAAGCTCTCAACTCTGTTTGAAATCTCTTAGCCACTGACACTTAATTTTGTCCCATTTCTCTCTTCCCCCATTCAGTCGAGAAGGCTTTCTCAATCCTTGATGCTGAATCCCAGCTCATTCTAGGATTTCTGTCCCATGTTGCCAGGGAGGTTTGCACCCCTGGCAGTCATGTCCCACGTAGAGAGGTGGAGGGCAATGAGTTTGCTAGCCGTGTTGGCTGAGAGAGAGAGACAGGCCACATCTGAGCAACAAAAGAGGTTCTCTAGGGGTGACTCTTGGTGTAATTTTAAGTAGAAGCCTGACAATTTTAAGCTTGCCTGACATATCTTGCAGAATGTGGACATCTCCTGAGAGCAAATACTATCTCTTCTTTCTGCTTGTAATTTCTCATAAACTGGCCATTTATTGTATAATGCACAATATGGTTGATATAGAGCACTGTTAATGTCTAATAATCATATAGAACTTTCACTGTAAAGGAAGAAATGCACACAATAAGATGACTATCAAAATGAATTTTCGAGGTGGTGCAATGGTGGCTCAGTGGCAGAATTCTGGCCTGCCATGCCAGAGACCTAGATTCGATTCCCAAAGCCTGCCCATGCCAAAAAAAAAAAGGAATTTTCAGCTAAATCGGTAAATATATTTAGTCATACTATCATATTCAATAGAACTAGCTATTTGTATCCACAAGAAACTTATTTGGAAAAGTAAGCATATAAATGATTTCATTATGAATAATGTCCAAAGGAAGAGTCTTTAGTTTGGATATTCTGTGGCTTAGTTTTTAATTTATGTTCTCATCCAAGGAAATTCTGTGAAGGGAAAATACCTTTAATCAAATCTCAGCTCTGACATGTACCAGCCGTGCTACTAGGAGCCTCAGTTTTCTCTCCTATAATTTGGGAAACGCAGTATTTTCTGTCAAGAGGTACCCATGAGGGGTTAATTTACAAAGAGAGCCTCAGATAAAGCCCAAGGCCTACTTTGTGAATAGGGTTTATCAAGGTTTAGGCATCTTTTCCTGCTTCTGTTCTCCCCATTAAATCCTTTCTATAGTTGTAGGTGATTTTAAGGAGATCCTGTGCTCAAGTTCTGATCACCTCGTTTTCTCTTCTCAGACAGCAGAACACCCTTGAAGTTCAGTTGAATTTGGTTTGAGAAAAAGCAGATATGGCAAGGAAGGGTGGGGCACAATTCCTGGATCCATGTTTCCTGAATTATGAAACTATTCTGACTGCGCTTGCTGTTTTCTCAGTCATTGTACCTTGCTTCATTGAAGGGGAGAAAACTTTTTTAAAGAATTAATCCAACCTAAACAGAAAGTTCTTAATAAGTTCTCACTAGGGGTTGCCATATGTGGCTCAATACTATTAAGCATTTAGATTGCACTTTGTATTTACAAATAGTTTCTAATTACTTTTATAAGTAACTTATAATTCACACAGACTCTGAGCCAAACTGGTAGGTTACTTCCATTTTGCAGGGAAGGAAACAAAAGTAGTGACTAAAGTCACTAATAGTTAACTAAAGTTGCATAATTGGCTTTAGGATTTGAAAATCCTTTTCCAGAAGGAGATATGTTCTCTTTCTCCTAAGGAAAAACAAAATCGAGGTAAAATAAAATAGAAGACCTTTACTGATGGCGGTCATAGTTCAAGTTCACTTTTATTGGTGCTTCTCTGTTTGGGGTGACCATTTAATGTTTGAATTCTGCTTTATGCACCAGATGTTTGGGGCCTTTTCATGGCTTATTTGCAGGAATCAGACACATCTTTCACAAGAACCTAAGTGAAATAGGGAAGTTTCTTTCCAAAAACAGACCTTTTCATCATACATCCCAACCCTTGCCACTCTGCAATTAGTAGTGAGTTCCCTGTAAGCAGTATTTTGAGGGGTGCGGTGAGGAGCGAGTCGCTTCCTGTGGAAGTCCTCAAGTCCCCAAATTGGTGTACAAACAGCGTGACCCTCCCCCTCCTCTCACAAACTGGTCTTCCTTCCTACACCGAAAAATCTAACGGGTAAGGGCATTTGCTTTCCTTGAAAGTCACCTCTTAATTAGCCACGAAAAGGTTCTCTCCTCTGTGAATTAGCCCCATTCTCTTCCTCGTTCAATCCAAACTGGTTTCCCAGTAACTGAAAATGCCATGTGTCTGGAGCTGGTCAGAATCAAGAACGTAAGCTACTTTCAAATGGTTTAGTAAAAACTAAATAAATTTATTTTAGAAAATAAAAGTGTATTTACAGTACCTCACAACAATGCTGTGTGTGTGTGTTTGTATTATTCATTTACTATTATAGTTCCATAAGCAATATATGGTTCATCAAAAACTACCATATTATATATTTGGATATATATACATTTAATAAATATGATGCACATAGTATAAACATGTATTATATGAAAATATATACTTACATATAATATATAGAGAGCAAACAGAGATTTCATGTTCATATATGAACATGTGTATTATGTATCACGTATGTGTATATAGTATCAAATATATAATATAGCATTATTTTTGCTGAACCATGTTTTTATATAAATATATTAATTTTACATAATATATATATTCATTATTATTAAACTAATTGAAAGAAAGTATCAGGCATTGTGGCACTTTAAATACCTCACTTTCAAATATGACACGAATCTCCTAAGAATAAAGAAATTCTTCTACATAACTACATTACAATGGAACATAACAGTAATTCTTAATATGATCTCATATCCAGTCCATATTGAAATCTTCCCAGTTGTTGCAAGAATGTCTTCATGTTTCTGCTTATCTGTTTTATTTTGAACTAGGAGGCAGTCTGTGTTCACCCACAACATTTCATAACAAATTTATCTGACTCCCAAATATCCCCTCCTTCAAAAAGTATCTCAGGCAAGACTGACTGAATACACCTGGGGAATCATGACTATACGGCATGGAACAGGTTTTTGAAGAGACAGTCCCAGCACAAGATTGGCACAGAGAATGGACTACAGAACAAATTCTCCAATGTGCAATGAGAAGGTAGTGTGAGGAAAGGCCCGCCACGGAGGCACCACAAAGCTTACTGCTCATCAGGATAGGCACGTATCACCAAGAGACGATAGGTACTACAAGAGGAGATAAAATGGCAACAGACACACATTTCTCCTTCTTTACAGTTTGCCACTCTGGATATGTTAGACAAAAATACTTATAGACAATCCCATAAATCCAATCACACACACATGTTCACACACATACACCCCTCCAGAGGGTTTGTGGGGGGAAAGAGAAGAGATAGAAATAAAGGAAGGAAGGATGGAAGGGAGGGAGGGAGGGAAGAAATTACAATCTCTTTTTGCCCTTTGTTTCCGGCTAACTTATTGTTAGCCTCATGGACATGTGTAAACCCAATGAACAGTCAATACATCTCTTCTGTAAGTGAAATTCCCAAGCACTCCCTGTCCTACTAGAAAGGCAAAATACAACTGAGGGAATAAAGAAAGAAATTTTTCACAAGGAGACTTTTGATCAGACTTTTCTCTGCAGCCTGGGAAGGATGAGAACCAGTCTATGCAATAGCTCTTAAGACCAGAACATTGGCATTGGCTGGATGCTGGCTGCAGCTCAGGGTTAGAAGATTCCCTTTACAATTTTGTGGTTCCATAGTCACGCGCACCACACGTAGACCTAGCATATAACCCCTCCAATAATCTTTTAACTACCTATAAAGTGGGGATGGTCAATTACCATGAGGTTTTAGCAAGATTGGACCTGCAAACACAAGGCCCAGCATTCAGCACAGTATACTGTGCTTAATAAATGCTTGTCCTTAATATTAATGCTATTTTCTTTTGAATTACACCTTGGGAGTAGAAGAGGACTGTGTAAGAAACAAGCCCTGTTCCTGATAGGAAGCAGAATACAAAGGAATGAAAGTGGCGTGCGTGTCTTCTTTGACTTGCAATCCATTCCTTCTTGGGAGGTGGTGGGGATTTTTATGGGACAGTGGAAAAATGATTCCAGATTTTAATCCACCAAATTTCACTCTAATTTTGAATTTGGAGAATTCTTTAAAACTTCCATTTATTATTCTTCAAGGACAAATGAATCAAATAATGACTGTTCCAATGTACCTCCAATGAGTCTAGAATTAGGGTAAATGTTATATGTTAAATGGTAATTGAGGGTCTAGCTTCAGCTCATATTTAAAACCAGCAAGCAAGCTTAACAATATAGAATCATAGTCATAAAGTAAAATATTTAAAATAATTTATCAATTAAAGCCTTAGTAGCATTGATGAGTTTGAAAGCATGCCTTTTAAGAAACTGAAATTCTTAATGGACTTGGTCATAAATTCTATCTAAACTTAGAATTCTATCTATCTAAATTTAATAACAGATTTATGTTCCAACCCAATTTTTATCCTGAATCAGTAGCGTTGATCTAAGTCAGATCTGGTAACCCTTATCTGTTAATTTTGAGAGGATTTATTTAAATATATTAGAAGAATATGATTCTCATTTTTTGGTGAAAACCAAGATATCCAGTCTCTTGGTTTCCACCAATATGCCAAAGCTGTATTCACTGCTTCCAAAAATACAACCTTCCCCCACAAAAGAATCTTACCAACAACAAAGCCATACATCTCATTCAAGACTACTTGTAAGGAAAACAAACAGAAATGTAATGGCTATAAAACACCAGGAAGAAAACAAAGTGAGCATGACTTTAGAGAAAAAATCTTGAAATTCTGGCTACAAATCCCATCGTAACCTAGAATAAATTATTTTTAATAAAGTTTATCTTTTATTATACAATTAATACATATTGTCATTTTGGAGAACAATCATAAAATAAGGAAAAGGAGAAAGAAGTAAAACAATGAGTGGATGAATTATTTAATTGTTATTATTACCCGATCTCAAGTATAACCTAAGATGAAAGTCATTCTCGCAATTTTGTAGAGTTCGGAATGCAGGATGGGGAGAGGCAGAAAAAGGAAAGGGGAAGAGAATGTTACAGAATTTTGGAGAGATAAATGTCATACCTGAGAATGAGAGTTTTGCTATTGCACCTTGTTCTTTACTCGAAATACTCTTGCTATTCAAGATCTGGGCCTCCCTTAGACCTAATCTGCCTTTCTTGCCAAGTGTGTGTGGTATTTTGGGGATGTGGACAAATGTCCACAGGAACTTGGCTGAGACCCTCAGATATATTTTTACCTCCCAAGGCAAACAACCAGAGCATTAACTTGCTCTGCCATTTAGCACTTAACATCTGAACCACAGTGGCCCAGCCTAGTGTGGTCCTTCATGAACCAAAATTAGAGTACTGTCATCTGCCTTTCAGGCTTTGATTTTTCTAAGATTTACAAAGAAGGGATCAGAAAGTTTAAAGCTGGATAGACCCTCAGAGATCTAACTCCCTTGTTTAATAAATGAAGAGCCTTGATACAGGCAAAGGAGGAAAAAAACTGTGAAGGAAAGCCTGGAATTTAATTAGGCATGAAGTTCTGGGCATACCATGCAACCATTCTGAGCCGCAGTACCCTCATCTGAAAATTGATGTAAATGAACAAGACAAGTTCAAGTATCATTTATATCTCATATTCCAACATCCAACAAACTGTGTATTTGTGATTTTACAAAAGTAGAAAAATTTTAAGTAGTTTTTCATTATGGGTACCAAATTTGGAAATTTTTTGTTCTTTTTCCTTCAGCCAAGGATTAAAGACTAAGGGCTGTCTCGGGAGCGGCTATGCTGCAGCAGAGGGGAAGTGTCCAATAGTCAGACACCTGTTATGTCTGATCTGATAAGCTACCGGTATGGGATAGTATGGAAAATAGGATATCCCATGGAGTATCAGAATTGCTGACATCTGCCTTTATTTTCTCTCTTACAATAAAAATTGGAGGATGGGGATAATGATGGATAGCAACAGAAATATCACCTTCGAACAGGCATTAAATCTTTGGAGATTCATGTAGACCAAGAATAGTACTGAAATTATCCACATATAGTGGAGATCCTGCTTCAACAATTGTATGGATCATTACTATTGAAATCATCAAGTTCATAAGAAACAAGGAAAGTAGAGTGGGAGAAAGGAAGAAAGTAAGGGTCTGTGTTCTTTTATTTATACATGCTTTATTAGAGATAAAATTGCAGCTTCCTGTGGTTAAAGTAATTTGCTTGTGTTTCTATAACTAAAAAATAAAAGCTCAGAACTAAAAACTAGTCCTTCCTGACTATACGGATTACTCAGTTTCTGGACACATCTGCTTGACAGTCCCAATTCCTTAGTTATTCTGGATAACTAGGCCTGGGGCCTGCCCTCCCTTAAGCAGTCCCATCTCTGAAACTTTGCACATAATTCCCAGTCTCTAGAATGCACTTGATCCAACAAAGCCTATTTCCTCTGAGAAGTCTCTCCTGGTAATCCAGCTCTCAAGAGCTCTTTTCCTTTTCTAAGTACCCAAAATACTTACTTATCATTGGTAGTCATCAGTGGTCACTTGGTATTTAGTGTTTTGTCTCCTTGGCTATTTCCTCAGTGGTAGACGTCTTATCTGCCCAAGCACATCATGAGTCTCTTGAGAGAAGGAGACCCTTGAATTCTTAGAAAACATGGCCCATGCAGGTACATCTCTATATTTGCATCTGAGCTTAAAGTGACTTGTATTCCAGTTTGCATGGGTTTGGGATGGTTAAACAGTGGGCCTGATTTTTTTCATTCTTCAATACTGTCACACTCCCTAAAAAGCGATCCAAATTTTCAAAGAGGTAGAAAGGAACACCAAATCTTCAGTGTGAAGAGATACTTTCAGCTTAACTATGCTTGAATGAAAATTTGATTGAAAATTAGAAGCCCTTTCTCTTTCCTCTGTTTTTGAAAACATAAACACTAAACGGAAAATTCACCTATTCTAGTCAATGATTTAAAATAAAAATAAATACTTAACAAAGAACCAAAAATGAGGGAAAGCATTGACTAGTGAACCTTGTTCATCCTGTTCAGAGATCAAAGGGGTCAATGAGCAGGGATCAAAGTGGGGAAAATACAGAATATAGCACCATCGCAAAGCCATGTTTCTCACCATATGGCATGGCTTAATCAGAACCGCTCCATTCAGCAGCTGAAAAGAGGAAAAGGAAATCAACTCTGAAAATTGTTAATTAGATAAGCTTATGCTCTTGTGCCTTTCATGACAGAGCCATTTCAGCAGCTTTGCCAGCTTTCAGTAGAGAGTATATTTTTGGAAAGGCCAAAAGCTGTGTTTTGGTAAGTGCCTTTTAGACATAGACACAAAAGCATGTTGCCACACAACCACACCTGGTTTGACTCAGATCTGCAAAACTCATCATCATGTATTGTAGGGCTTGCTTACACCTCAGGAACAAGTTTCTCAGGTATTTTACCTGTGAAAGGAGACGGGGTGTGTGTGTGTGGGGGGGGAGTGGGGGGGGAGTGGGGGGTGTGGGAGTGGGGCAGTGTAAGAAATCCCCCAACGCCCAACTCAGAAAGTTACAAAGATTTAAGTAACAATGCTTGACATTTGGATAAAATTCTTTATTGTTTTCAAAATATTTTCACACATAGCCTTCCATTTGTTCAGCTCCACCACCAGCCCACCCCCGCAGTTAAGTAACTTGCCATCAAGTCACATAGTTGGTAATTAGTAGAGGACTTCAATCCTGGTCTGCTGAGTGTGGTGATAGTTCTATCATATGACAGATCATAAAATACAACATCTCAGGAAAAATTAATTTTGAGCATGAACAGTTAGGACCCGGGAAAGGAAAAATCAATGAAGACAGTAGAATGCTTGGATCTGAAGGGGTCATTCCAGCAGAGTAATGGTAGGGTTCTGTTGACAATCACCTGGAATCGAAGTCCATGACTTTTCAGGCAATATGCCAACCAGCCATCACCTTCTTTCTGTTAGCACATTCTTTTCTCCAGAGTGCACACCGTGGCTTAGGTTTAAGCTTTTGTTGGTTAGAATCACTTTGGAGGCATGCCTCCCTGCTGTCAGCAATTCCATTACAGATTGTCAGAACGACTTGTTTTTGAAAATAGTTTGGCTCATTCATTATTCCAGTTTTCCCTTAATTTTATCCATGCTTTCAAGTTTGAGGGAAATCTTACCATTACCCCATTATCATGGTTTTCATGACTCAGTTCTTAAAGTCCTAAATCTTTTCTAAGCATGTCTTGTTTCTGGATTCTTTTTCTTTTTCTTCTGAACTTAACTTTTTTTTTTTTGCATGGGCAGGCACCGGGAACCGCACCCAGGTCTCCAGCATGGCAGGCGAGAACTCTGCCTACTGAGCCACCATGGCCCACCCTGAACATATCCTTTTTAAGATACTGTTTTCTTTAGGTACCTCCCTGATTTCTTTCTCTTAGAAAATGCTGATCATTTAGTATTGAATTTAAAACGATTCTAAGCTTCACCTGAGCTGTCTTCCATTTTAGAATCTCAAGGTATAGAGTGATGCTTATCTTTTTTCCAAAGCTTTTGAAGTCCCTTGTATATATCTGTTCTCTCCAACCCCATTCCCCTCTGCTACCATGATCACTTTCTCTTATTCAGCTTTAAAATGAACTCTCTCTTGCGTGACGGCATAATGCTCCTTTTGTGCCTTCCTAGGGAAGGAAGTGAAACACAACTGGTTTTAGCTTAAAGTCTATAGTTGGGGCCCTCTATTGCTGCTGGATCTCTCTTCCATGCCAATTTAGGATTACATTAGGACTGTCACAGTACAGAGTCTGTACTATTCCTATTGTTTTCGCTCTTTAATTCAGATGAGCTCTGTATGTTTCAGCTTCTCTAATCATGAATTTCTACCAAGTGTGTATTAATTTTCTTAGGGATCTGAGTGACCAGCAGAGTTTTCTGAGGTGGGGATGTCACCGGAATACTGACAGTGGCGGCGGCAATGATGTCAGTGGCTGAGACACAGCTCTCCTGTCGTTCACCTGTGCCAGTGTAGGAATTAAGAATGCCCCTCTGCGGTGGTTCCTGCCGAATGATAAAGTCACCAGAGATATGGTGGATGGGATGTGAGGCTCTATGCTCAAATATAAAGGTGAAGACCATAAAGAAAACACATGGATCTTCCCCTTTGATCCCAGTCCTGAAAGAATGCCACCAGTTGTCCCTAGAAATTCCCTGTGAATCCAGTTGGCTTGTCTGTAGCTAACTGTTTTTATCTCTTTCTTTAATTCTTAACTTCAATGATCTTATATTTCAAAACTTAGTTTCTATTGGATGCTTGAGTACATCTGAATCTTTTTTTTTTTTTTATAACATGGGCAGGCATTGGGAAGCGAACCCGGGTCTTCGCCATGGCAGGCAAGAACTCTGCCTGGGGAGCCACCGTGGCCTGGCCTATCTGACTCTTCAATCTCTTAATACTCCTGTTTTCTCTTTAATATCCAATTAACAGGCAAAGTTGACATTGCCTCTCAACTTTTTGTCAATTTCTTCTTGCTTATTTTGTACTTTTTAAATTTACATCTCAAAGTTTGAATTCATCTTAGTCTATTTTTTCTCCAGTTGGCTTTTTTTGCATTTATTTTTAATTCTCTTTTGTTTTATTGACTTTTTTTTTTTTCAGTCTTTCCTCATTTATCCATTTAGTAAATACATTTTAATCACCAACCTACTATGTGCCGGAAATCATTTATCCTTTATATATCTTATCAGGGATAAGACATTTAGCACCACTCTACCCCTTTTTCATATTCTTCTTTTCAATAAGGTATGCCTTTCTATATTATATCAATTTTAGGTTTTATTCTACAATATTCTGAGTCCACATTTGTTATTCTGCTTTATAAATCTCAAATTCACTGTATTTTTCATGCTCTGTGCACTAATATATGGAGAGATGAGATTGCTAAGTATTTGTATCCCTCCTGAGCACTTCCAAATTTATTATTTCATATGTGTGTTACTGGATACTTTAAAATATTTCTTAGATTCTCCCTAACCACTTCTGGTGGCACTGTTCATCCTCAGGTGAATCGGGAGGAGTGGGCAGTGGCCTTTATGGGCTGTTAACTCCTGGCTGTGTGCTTCAGAAAGATGGCACAACTCCTTGCATGTCATCCACTGACAGTATCAATAACCTCTGAATATTTATTCTTCCCAGATGAGTACCAGGTTTCCTACTTAAGAGTAGCTCCTCTTATTAACCCTCAACATTTATTCATTCAAGAAATATTTTTTGAGTGACTTCTCTTTATGTCCGATTCTGTAGGAGGAAGCCCTTCTCTTAGACGTCAGATTTATTATTTATGGAAATGCTTTATATGGCAGTGACTCGCCAGTGGACCATTTCCTTGTTTTCTCTTCCTCTTCCCTGCCACATTTTTCTCCTGGACTTGATTCACTTTTGCTTCCAGCTCTTGAAGCAGCTGTTGCTTCTGGTGTTCCTTGTGGATGGGGGAAAGACTCAGACCTACAGATATGCTTCAAGAAAACAGGGTTTATCTTTCTCATCTTATTATATATCATTTTGTTTTTTAAAACTGTGTCCTCTGGTAATGGTTTTGAGGCTTGACTGCTTAATCAGAGTCACATGCTCTGGACCTTTTCTGAATTATTATACCTCCATTCTACTTAGGAAGTCATCCTTTCTGATGGACCAGAATATAGAAAGGCCTGTCTCAAGTGATGTGGACACATACCTGGTAGTTGCTGCAGAAGGAAGACAAATGTAACACATTCCTTTCAACTATTTGGAAATAGGCCCCTTGTTTTCTGTATTTTTCTTGGTTAGTGTTGAATCTCAAATGAAATTAGCAAGCTTTGTAACTCCCTTTGACAGCTCTCCCTTAAATGACCCGCTAAGTGAACAATTCTCGCCTATTTGGTACAGGCTTTGATCTTCAGGTGGGGTGGGGGAGAGGTTATACGAGTTTGCTTTATATAAAAGCCATTCCTTTCTCCCACTATCCTGAACTGTTTCCCTCCACAAGACAATGCACAACTACCAGTACAAATGCTGGCAACTGCCATCAAATGACACTAATTGCCACCAAACTTCTAGCTCCTCAGAACAACTACCAGATTGAAAAAAACAAAAAAACCTCACCCTCTGGCCTCTGCTGCAAGGAAAATCTGCACTGGTTCATTACTAGGTTCATGACTTAAAAACATCAGCTCATAAAAAGAAGGAAGCTTAATTCTAGGCTCTAGGTATATGATGTCAGGTGACCCTAGCATCCAAAAAATAGAGTTTAAGGAAAATAGCTAATTCTTTACCTGTTTTGTCGTCAATCTTAAATTTTAGTTGGGGAACTCTTTTTCTAGAAACATTGTCCTGTGTTTAAACTAAAATAAGATTCACCTTACAGAAACTTTTGTGTTGAGTAAGAACTAAATAAACATTTCTTGAATGTTTGAATCAGCATTCAAAATGTAATATTGCTGAGAGATTTTGCCTACGTTAGAAAGTGAAAATACACTAAATTCAAACATAATTTTGGAAATTCAAATGCAACAAAATTGCCAATAGGCACTGGCGACTAATGAAGGTAGGCAACTCAGTTAAGTCAAACAATGACTCTTATTGGCAATAACTGAAGTAATAGGATTTTAATTGTAGGGATAATTGGTCTTTTTTCTTTACTGCTTTATTAACATCAACATGGACACTGATATTAAAGAGACATTCTATTTAAGTTCACCAGTCAAATTGTTATATGTTGTCTTGAAGCAAACACTAAGCAAATTCACCTCTGACACTGTTTTCAAAGACATTTCTTTGATAATTATCTTATTTTAGGACCATATTATTTTACTTATTTGGGGCTAAAGAGTAATCCAGAACTATCTTGCGTGATTGATGTACAAGAATTGTGACAACTGGTTATACATCTACCTTAACCCTATTGGATATTTTGTGGAAAGGAGTCATGTGGTCAAATAAGTCATGGTCAAATAAGTTTGGAAATATATGCACCTCTATTTCGGAAATATTCTTGGTTAACCTAGCATATTGATCTCAGAAGTGGGTTCTATAAAAAATGCACATCTGATAATTTCCCTTAATTATCCCTCCCTTTTTTCCTGCCCTCAGGCACTTCATATTTAGAACATGTTAAGGATAGAAATTTATCTCATTCATCTTTTTGTTCCAAGCAATGCCCAATAAAAGTACCTAGTAAAAGTTCCTGTGCATAAATTTTAGTTTTAGAAATTAATATTATCTACTTGATGTCTTTATCAATATATCTATCTTCTTTCTCAAAATGTAATTTTCTAGGAAGCAGACATGACATTTAATCTGAGAATACTGAATCATTTAGATGCTAATACTTAGAAGTTATTTCAAATATCTAATGTCAAAATTAGGGACAAATATAATGAGAGAGGGTGGACAACACTGGATCAGGAACAAGTTGCAGGGATATAGTCCTAGCTTCTCTAACCAAATGACCTTAGGTAAGATACTGAACTTCCTAAACAGCAGTTTCTTTAAGCTTGAATTTTACTGTACAATATGGGGTTTAATGGAAGACATCTTCTTTTATTTCTGTAAATAAAATTTAATTTATTCCAAACCCCTTCCCACTAGACAGGCAGAAAATGAAGACACCACTATTATATTGGGGATTGCGCACCTCCCCATCTGCAGTAGTTGGGAGTTATTATGTATGCCAGAAAACGCCATGTTTTTTTAAGCCATCCCTGTGGATACAGAAATACTGTGGGTGGGAACTTTTGGTTCAATTGAGAGGTGACCCAACCCATTAAAGGTGGGTCTTGATCCCTTTACTGGGGTCCTTTATGAAGATAAGAAAGAGAAATGCCCAGAGAGAGCTGAAAGAGAGAACCACTGGAATCAGAAGTTGAAAGCAATGGACTCTGGAAATGAAAGACCAGCAGATGCTGGCCATGTGCCTTCCCTTGTGACAGAGGAACTCCGGATATCAGTGGCCTTTCCTCACAGAAGGTATCTTCCTCTTGATGCCTTAATTTGGATATTTTCATGGTTTTAGGATTGCAAATTTGCAAACTAATAAATCCCCATTGTAAAAGTCAGCCCATTTCTGGTATAACGCATTCCAGCAGCTTTAGCAAACTGAAACACAACCCTTCAAGGATGTGCAAAAGTTTGGAATTTGTAGGTAATAGAGCATTCAGGGAGGATTCTCTGATTTTGCTCACAATGGTCAGTGACAAAATGCTCTTTGACCAAGCTTGCTGATCCCTCGAAGGTAGCAGTTCTGTTGCTTTGGGGTTCAATTGGGGCATGGGAGTCTTTGCCCTCATGTGAAGCCCTGGAACTTCAGGTTCAGTTGCCCCCCACCCCTTTGAGCCCTGCCAGCTCCTTTGGGATCATGGTGCCTACAGCAGTTAATAAATAAAAGTGGCCTGGCTTGTCTGCAGTAAAGAGACCACATTGGGATGTTATTATTAATTCTGGATATAGCTATCAGAAAGGTTGTGGACAGGTTTCCACTGCCCAGGGAACTCACAGACCTTTATCCTTGTTGTCCTTGGGGGATTTCTTCTTCTGTCGTACAGGTCAGATCCTGGTGCTTTTTCATCAACAGGTCTTTCTTTCCCCATCTTGTCTCCCTTACTGACTACCCTCTCATACTCTTTCCTTTGGGGCCTCTGGAAACCTAACAGTGGCCTATCCACCCCACAAGTGGGCCTGAAGGGGATGTGAAACTAAAAACAGTTAGGCTTTACCAATCATTTTCCCATACTAACTCACCTGGTTAAACATTACACTTTAGCAGAGTCAAAATGATGTATCAGAAAGAAAGTAGCTTTCTTTTCCGCAGACTGTTTTGTATTTCCCTTTCTCAGCCTGATCAGCTCCCAGTTGTATTTTATACACAATTTCAATCTGATTTTGTCTTTATTATTTCTCACTTCTACTTCAGCACACAGTCCCATCAACCAGATGAGCCTACTTAGTGCCCATCTGAACTCACCTTAACATGTCCCCTATTCCATTAGGAAAAGTAGAGAGACCAAAAGAAATTTAGGGAAGAGCTGTGCTCTCTTCTGAACCAATCAGTCATGGCTTGGGATAATACTGTTATTCCGGGTGGAATAGTGTAAGGATTCAATTGTACTATTTCCAAGATACGATGATAAAAATAACAAATGATTCTGATTGGACATTTGAGACACAGATTCCTGGAGAGGATATTTAGGAAAGCCATAATAGTTCCCTCATTATCACCATATGTTTGTATGTTTGTTTGTATGTGTGTGACCATAAGCCATAATTTAGTTAGTGCTGGGACATTAAAGGTGGACATTATAGAGTGCAAATTTCAACTTAGTAATATGGAAATAAATTTTGTCTATCTTTTCTGAAAATGAAATGGGCTGACTCCTGAAGTAGTGAGTTTCCTTCTCTGGAGATGCTGAAGTGTATATACATATTCCTGGACCAGATAGAGTGTAGAAGTGAATCTTGTATTAAATCCATGGCTGGACTGTATGACACCTAGGCTGTCTGCCAGCTCCTCCCCCCAACCCCACACATACTGCATCATTTGTTCTGCCTCCACTCTGCTAACCTGGTATGTCTAAATAGCTAAGCTTTGCCCATTGGTGGTTCCAATCATCCAATCATTCAATGACGATGAGATTTTTTTTTTTAACAAATAACTGTACAAGTATAAAACATCCTTATGAAAATATCCTGATGATCTAGAATAATAATTATCACACTGCTCCCTTCTTTACTACAAATCAAAAGGACTGATTTTAAGAATATTCTTTCCATCTTTTCCCATGAGCTTGAGGTCATTTTCACACAAGACCATACTGGATTAATACTTAAGCCCTATTACAGAGGTGATATCCTAATAGGTATCCTTGCCACTTGCATAATTTCAGTTTGTAAGAAAAGACAAGTGACTGGATGTCATGATATATACTGGTTGGGAACGCTCTGTCCTGCAGTGTTCACACATTTGTACTGAGGCATTTAGTGTACTAGACTCAGACATGATTGAGGGTTGTTTTATGTTTTTGTTTTTGTTAAACCACAGAGGTCCAGGTTTCTTTCTCTGCTCAAGACTTAGACCTTCTCTATGCCTCTTTCCTATTCTGTTACTTACATGTTTAAAGTGGAGATTCAAACCCTCCTAGCTATTTGCATCTGTCTACAACACTAGAGGGAAGGAAAGACAATATGTGCATTATTGGGTGATGTGCCAGTTTGAAACTGTCGTGTACCCCAGAAAAACCAATCTCTTTAATCCTGATTTGATATTATAGGGTGTGATCATTTTGATTAAGTTGTTTCCATGGAGATGTGACCCACCCGACTGTGGAAGGGGCCTTTGATTAGGTGCTTTCAGTGATGTGTCACCACCCATTCAAGTAATCCACTTACTGGAGTCCTTTAAGAGAGAATCATTTTGGAAAAAACTCAGAGCCAACACATACTGAGATGTTTGGAGATGCAGAGAGAAAATATCCCCAGGGAAACCATTTGAAACCAGAAGCCAAAGGACCAACAGATGCCAGCCATGAGCCTTCCCAACTGACAGGGGTATTCTAGACCCACTGGTCTTTCTTGAGTCAAGGTAGTTTTAACTGGATGCCTCAGTTTGGACATTTTTATGGCCTGAGAACTGTAAAAACTTAATCAACCCCCTTTATAAAAGCCAAACCATTTCTGTAATGCATTCTGGCAGCCTTAACATGACTTCTGGGTAACTGCCACACACCTTCCTGACACCCCTCCCAACTCCCAGTCCAGTGACCTGGAGCAAAAGGCTACTGGAGTAAAATGTATTTTAAACCAGACTGAGAGCTGTGCTGCAGGTTAGATCACTGTTAGCTTTCCAAGCCTTTTAATTCGACATTCAATTGTTTCATTCTTTGTTTGTTTTAAAACTAAAGTAATCCTTACTGACAAAGTAAAACTGTGTCAAGCCTCAGGCCAACTAAAACCACAAATAAACAAACATACACCTGGTATTTATAAAAGGGACTCAGGTCTTCTGGAAAAAAAAAGACATTTTGAATATTCAATTCAAGATTTATGCATAATGGCTCAGAAATGTTCTGAGGAGTACTCATAGAACATCTCTCCTTGCAGAAATTTGGAGAAGGATCCCTCCAGTAATTTATTTGCTCTTAGACTTTTAGGTCTAGAAATTAGGCTTATTATATTCACCATTTAGTTAAAACTTTAATTTTTGATTTCATTGAATTTATTTATTGTCTTGTGTCTGATTTATATTCCTGGGGTTTCATGTTTATTATTAAAATATCCTTTAGAAGGTACAATTGTGTGAAAGGAGCATTTCATTTCATTTCAGATACCACAGTTTAAAAAAATTGAAGGTGTTACACTAGATATATTTTATTTTTGAATCTAACTTTTGACAGTTTAGTTTGTGATTTGGGCTGCTTTCTTTAAACGTAAAAAGACACAAGCATTTATATAACTTTCCTCAGTTATAGAAAGGACTATGTAGTGAGCAGACTTCTAAAATGATCCCCATTCCTTGTGTTCATGCTCTCCTATTGAATGTGGGCTGGACCTAGTGACTTGTTTCTAAGGAAGAGAATGTGGCAAAGATGATGAGATGGCACTTCCATACTTAGGTTATAATAGATTGTGACTTCTGTCTTGCTAGCAGACTCTCTTTCTTGCTAGCTTTGATGCAGAAAAGCGTGATGGTGAAGAGTCCCATGTGGCAAGGAACTGAAGGCATTCTCTGTCAAATGGTCCACAAGGAACCGAATCCTGCTAGGAAGCAGATCCTGCCCAATGGTACATTGAGATAGCTGTGAAGCTACACTGAAACCTTGATTGTTGTCCTGTGGAAAATACTGAGCTGGGAGACTCAGCTAAACTGTTCCAAATCACAAAAACTGAGAGATAATGATGTGTGTTGCTCTAAGCTGTGAAGTGTAAGGATTATTAGTTACACAAACAATAGATAACTAATACAGACTATATCCTCATCCACTGTCTTACTCAGAACTTCTTTCTGGCCTCCTGGGAGTTTTATCTTGTTTTTGTTTTCTATTATAAATTGTTTCATGCTACCAGTTTTAAGATCATCCTTATAAAGTCATCATTATAATTCGAAACCTGTAAACTTAAAATACATATTTATATTCTTCATATATTTTTTAGTTTTCCTCACCACCTCAAGTGTTGGGCATATTCTGAATTAATTGTTGATAGAGACAATGTTATTGAATATGAAATACAACAAGCTCATTTATCTGGTAAATATAGCTACTTGAAAGTCGATAGAAAATTCCCTTATTCAACCAAAACAATCTTCAAACATATTTTACCTAAAGCTACTCTTCTGACGGTACTCAGATCTTATCCTTCTTCCTTTTCACCTTCTCTACCTCTCTGCTTTTCCTCCTTCTTTTCTTTCCTCCCTCACCTAACAAACACTTATTGAACCTCTATTACAAAGCAGGCACTGCACCAATGGTTAAGAAGAGAATGATGAGCCAAACCAGACATTATCTCTGCTCACGTCCAGGGGGGAGCTGATTGTTAATGTAATCACTGTGTTAGGAAAGGTTTAATAACCCAGTGAGATAAGTGTTCTCAGTACAAATTTACCTTGATTTGAATGCCACTTCCAACCTGTCCTAGTTTGTACACCCACTCCTCTGTGCCTCAGTTTCTTCTTTTTAAAATGGGGATAGATAGGGTCTGTAAAGCAGGGTCAATATGAGGATTAAATTCCTTAACTCAGATAAAAAACTTAGAAGAGAGACTGGTACAGAATAAAGCCTCTGGATGGAAACATAACAAAGGAATTTGACCTTGATGGACATCTGGAGGCCTTTCCTATGGAAGTAAGGAAGAAGCTGAGGTCTGAGGCAAAGTCCCTGTACTGGTTTGAAAGGATGTATGTACCCTAGAAAAGCCATGTTTCAATCCTAATCCCATTTTGTAAAGGCAGCCATTTCTTCTAATCCCTATTCACTATTGTATGTTTGAAGATACATATTGTATGTATCTTCTCCCTGGAGATGTGATTTAATCAAGAGTGGTTGTTAACCTGGATTAGGTAGAGGCATGTCTCCACCCATGTGGGTGGGTCTTGATTAGTTTCTGAAGTCCTATAAAAGAGGAAACATTTTGGAGAATGAAGGAGATTCAGAGAGAGCAGAGCAGAACAACATAGCCACAAGAAGCAGAGTCCACCAGCCAGCGGCCTTTGGAGATGAAGAAGGAAAATGCCTCCCAGGGAGCTTCATGAAACAGGAAGCCAGGAGAAGAAGCAAGCAGATGATGCCATGTTCACCATGTGCCCTTCCAGATGAGAGAGGAACCCTGACTGTGTTCACCATGTGCTTTTCCAGATGAGAGAGAAACTTTGACTGTGTTCGCCATGTGCCCTTCCACTTGAGAGAGAAACCTGAACTTCATTGCCTCCTTGAACCAAGGTATCTTTCCCTGGATGCCTTAGATTGGACATTTCTATAGACTTGTTTTAATTGGGACATTTTCTCGGCCTTAGAACTGTAAACTAGCAACTTATTAAGTTCCCCTTTTTAAAAGCCATCTGTTTCTGGTATAGTGCATTCCGGCAACTAGCAAACTAGAACAGTTGCTACCTAGAGTCACAGACTAGTCCACTATCCTCACTTGTTAGCAATTAATTTCCTTGCCTACAGCATGAGAGCTACAAAGGAGAGAGACGGAAACTATAAAATGTAAACACATGAACTAAAAAACACAGTGTAATGGGGCAGATGTTGATATAGGTCCCGGGGGCCTCACTCACATGCAACATCCATCCTGGAATAAGTGATTGTCTTGATAGGATGCATTCAGTTACAAGTGACAGAAAACCCAACTCAAACATATTGAATTCTCCATTGCCAGACATCAGTTGGAGGCCAGAGAAAGGGTCATTCAGCTACACGGTGATGTCATCAGTGATCTCTTTATGTTTACTTTGTTCTGTTCTGCCTTCTACTATTCTAACAGGCACTATATTAAGGCTGTTTTATACTGAATCTGGCTAGTCTCGTGGTTGAACTGTGGCTGCTAACTCCAAGTTATTAACTTTGGAACATCATCAACCATATCTAGAAATTTCTGGGGAAGCTTTTTTTCCCTTAGAAGTCCCAAGCAAACACATTCTCCAGTCCCAGGGGTTCAAATGGAGTAGAAGTCCACCTGTGAACCAATAGATGCAGGCACAGCATAACACGAGGCTGATTTGCTTATATATAAGGTAAATACCCCACCTGCAGCGCTAAGGAAGTTGCAGGTAGGAAGCATACCCCTCTCAAAACCTGAAGTCTTTACTAAGAGAAAGAAGAATGAACCTTTGAGGACAGAGTTGCAGCATTTATCACACATGTTCATAATGACAATCCAGAGTTATAAAATGAATAAATAAATAACAATGGGTGTATTTGAAGAAAAGAATCTATTTGAAGGTCTCAAGATTCTGCTCAAATAGGGGAGCATTTTAATTATTCCAGATATTCACATAAGTGGAATATTTTATTTTTTGTTAATGCCTAATTCTAAATGTTTTAAATTTCATTTGATATCTGAAACAGTGAAAACTATTTTCTGTTGTTTCTTGTCTAGTTGTTCCTGAAAATAGCATGACCTCAGCAACCCTGAAACTATGACTACTTGTAGCTTCAAGTATGATACTGACTTTATAGCTGATGACACTTGGTTCAGTTGAACTGAATACCTATCAAGTATGGAGAAAGTCTGGCAAAACTTAACATAAATAGGTGGTGAAGAGAAATATAAAGGTTAAAAGGAAGTTACTGGTAGCTTCTCTTTGCCTTTTAAAATAAATTTAAACTGGGCATTTGATGGGGAAAATGTACAATAAGAGTAATGTGTTATAAAGAAGGCAGAATTACTTAAGAGAGAAAAAAGCTAATTAGCAAGATATTAAAATATATTTGGGCCATGGGGGGATGATTTCAGAAGCATATTTACTATTGTAGTAAATCTCTCTTTGGTGGTCAGCATTCCATGAATGCTGCATATAACACATTCATTTTTAATGCTAAACAGTGCCAGAGTTATTTTAAAAAGATATTTTCTCAACACACAAAGAAATTTAAAGTTACAGCACTATATGAAAATATCCCTTCGTAGATTCATCTGTTCGTCATTTATTTTAGGGATATCTGTGCCTACAGTTCAATCTTTGTGAACAGAATTTTGGTGGTCCTGCCCAAGCATACCATATCTGGGGGAAATTGTAATTTGCTGAGAAAGACGTTCACAAACATTGAAGTTAACACAATCTTGGCATTTCTGTCCTGTATTTAATTGAGCGGTTTTGGGAATGAGTAGTCAGAATATTTTCTACTGTAGTAAATGACATGACCTACAGTTAGGACTACAAATGGGGAAGTCAAATTATAAAACTTTATCTTCTTTTTCTTAGAAGATGAAAATTTATAGAAATGGAGACTATTTTCATATTATTATTCTCTAACCATGTATATTAGTAGATACTAGAAATTAATTTTTTTTCAAAACTCATTTCTCATGAGTAAGTTTAACTTTTACCTCATGAAACTTGTTAAGAGGCAACAATGCCTTTTTTTCACTTTAAAAAACAACTGTATTGATGTATAATTTATAAACCATAAAATCCAACCATTTTAAGTGTACAATTCAATGATTCTTAGTTTTATTTACAGACTTATGCAACCATTTCTAATCTAGAACATTTCTGTCACCCCCTCCCCCTCCAAAAGGATCCTGGTGCCCATTTCCGGTCTCTCCTCATTTCCACCCTCAGCCTTGGGCAACCAGTAATCTATTTTCTGCCTTTTTCACACTTACCTTTTCTGGATATTTTGTATAAATGGAATCATACAACATGTGCTTTTCAGCATGTCTAGCTTTTTTTCAATTCACATAGTATTTTTATTTTATTTTTTATTAATTTTTTTAAACACAACAACCTATAAACACGAGCATTCTTACCATATGATCATTCCATTCTTGGTATATAACCAATAACTCACATTATGATCACATAGTTGGCAACAAGGCCTTTTAGAGAGGCCTTGGAAGATTCATTTGGCTTTAACAGTTGAATGATAAAGAAATGGTTGTTGATAAGATTTAAAATATTCAAAAAGCTCTCTGTGGAGAGTTGGCAGGACAAACATTGAGGAGTTATGATATTCATTACACTTCACCCATTCACACAGAATTATAAAGTGCCCACTATTGCAAGCACTGTTTCTGTTACTGTGGATAATTTTCCTCTCAGAAAACTTACCTTCTGGTGTGGGGATGCAGGGAAAAAGGGAATTTTAATAAAATATAATTTCCGATGATACAAGCGTTATGAGGAAAATAAGACAAGGTTATGAGATGAAGATGGGCTTTGGGCACTAAGGAGGGGAGCATTTCCAAATGTGGTCCCATAAGCTCTCTCTGATTTGGTTGGATTTGATGATGGAGACTGGGCCAAAAAGAAGAATTAAGAGTGGACCTAGACATTTCTACTTCCAGCCAAGATGTTATAACAGGGTTCTGATTTACCCTCCTACATGAAACAAACAACCAGACAAAATATATGAAACAACTATTCTCAATATATTAGTCATTAAGCAATGAAGGACAGAGGGTCCTAGGGGATTGGGGAAAATGAATCCCAATGATTGCTCCAGAGTACTGCATGGAGAAAGGCACAAGCTGAAGCACAGAGAGGGAAAACCTAGATGGAGCCCAGTGGTGTTGCTAAGGTGAGCAATTAGAACAAGTCATCCTGAAAGGCCAGGGTGGCTAAAGTTCACAAGGAAGAATACCATGGAAGAGAGAATTTCACAGAGCGAGAAAAACTCTGAAGATCTGCAAAGGTTACTCCTCCAGTATTCAGTTAAATACAAATTGGAGCATATGTGAGAGGAATCAACTCAAAGCTGGAGAAAATACCAATTAAAAAATTAGAGAGATAATTCACCACAAAGCACACAGGGCCTAAAACAGTGACTGTGTTTCTACCGGTCAGACTGGAAAATCTTATAATTTATGAAGCATTAATTAAAGTATCCAATAAGGCTGTGCCTTGCAAAGTGGGAAAAAAATTAATATACTTCTCTGGTTCCACCTAACTATTCTTAAAAGAAATTGCTTCCAAGTAAGTTAACTGCCTACCCTCCCCCACCCACTCCAATTCCCCCCAAAGCTCAAGAATATTTATTAAAGGAATATAAAAATGTCCAATATATAGCCAAGTAAAATTCATAATTACCACACATGCAAAGAAGCAGGAATATATCAAAATGAAGAGAAAATGCAATCAATTCAAATCTATTCGCAAAAAACATATATGACAGAATTAGTAGAAAGGGACATTCAAATATAATTATAACTTGACTCCATATGTTCAAGAAGCTAGAGTAACAACTGAGTTATGTTAAATAGAAACACTGAAGATATCAAGAAAGATATAAACTGAATTTGTAGGAATGAAAACCATAATGTTTTCATAGTTAGAAATTATCCAAAATTAAACACAATAAGAAAAAAATAAAGAAAATTAAATAGAGCATTAATGAGCCATGGGATAATTTCAAGGAATCCATTATAAATACAATTGCAGTTCCTGAAGAAGGGGTGATCAAAAAAGATAGACAAAATAATGGCTGAAAATTTTTCAAATTTGAGGAAAACTATTTATCCATAGATCTAAGAATTTCAATAAAACCCCAAGCACAAGAATCAGGAAGAAAACTACACCAAGGCACATCACAGTCAGGTTGCTTAAGCAGGGACAAAGACAAATTCTTAAAAGTATTCAGAGGATAAAAATGACATGTTACATACAGAGGGAAACAAAGGCAAGAGAATACAGCAGATTTCTGTTCAGAGACAATGCAAGTTAGAAGACAAGAAAGCAACATCTTCAAAGTACTGAAAGATAAACAAGAAAAAGTTAACTCAGAATTACTTATCCAGTAGGAATATCTTTCAAAAATGAAGGTAAATTAAAGACTTTTTTCTGGCCTAAGAACTCTGAAAGAATTCATTACCAGCAGACTGGCATTATAAGAAATGCTAAAGAAATTCCTTCAAACAGAAGAAAAATGATATCAAATGGAAATCTAGACCTATAGAAAGGAATGAAGAATACCAGAAATAGTAATTACGTGGGTAAATGTAACAACTTTTTTCTTATTAAATAAAAATATTAACAATGTAGTGTGGGATTTATAACAAATATAATGAAATCTTTGACAACATTACAAAGGTAGGAATCAAGAAATGTAAATATATTGTGGTAAGATTCTTATACTATTGGTGAAGTATATATTAACATTCAAAGATAGTATGTGATAAATTAAATATGTATACTATAAGCCCTAAAGTCATAACTAAAATAATGAAGCAAAAAGTTATGGCTAATAAGTTAACAAAGAAGAACAAATGGAATAAAAAATATTCAATCCAAAAGAAAACAGAAAAGGAGACAGATTACAGTGGAACAAATGGAAGAGAAATAGAAAGATGTTAGATTTAAACACATATACTAATCACAATGGCTATACAATCTCAATTAAGAGGCAGAATGTATAAGATTGGATAAAAAGTAAGCCCTAATTATAAACTGCCTACAAGAAACCCACTTTAACTATAAAGACACAGGTTAAAAATCAAATAATTGGAACAGATGTACTATGCAGATGTGAATTCTCATCAAAGAAAGACTGACAGTAGTTTATTAACTGCATGTTCTCATAGCTGGGGGAGATGGATAAAACATGTCATTGGGGGCCACACGAGGATTGCACTGGGGAGCAGAGTGAACCCACAGAGCTGTGGGAGGCAGGCTTTTTAGTAACGAGAGAGTAAGGTACTCTCTGATTGCTGTGGGAGGGTGTAATTGGTTTGCTTGAATAATAATGAGGGATAACAGGGAAGTAAAACCTGTTAGATTGAGGAGCAGGTGGAGCAGAGTTGAGCCTCCTAATAGGGGAAGGAATTGTCCAGGTGAGTAGTCTTTTCTCTGGATGGGGAGCACATCTGACAAGAGCAGGGGAACTCATGGGTAGGTCTTTGGGGCCCTGTGAGACTCAAAGATGTCAAAGCAGCACATGAAATGTTAGGCCTTACAATACATTCCTGGATATATGTATGTCAAAACTTAGTGAATTGCATACTTTAAATATGAGTAGCTAATCTCTATCAGATACTTCAATAAAGCTAATAACACAAAAAACTCTAATGTCAATCATCACTATTAGAAACAAGTTACAGAATTAACTACTGTTA
The DNA here is from genome assembly GCA_004026745.1 of Myrmecophaga tridactyla. Classification (NCBI taxonomy): domain Eukaryota; kingdom Metazoa; phylum Chordata; class Mammalia; order Pilosa; family Myrmecophagidae; genus Myrmecophaga; species Myrmecophaga tridactyla. Next base: position 46,414 of record PVIY010013101.1, read on the forward strand.
TTTAGGCTTTATTTTGTTTTTCAATAAAAATTTCAGTTTTCTTTAAAAAGAGAGGAGTGAATTTTAAGTTTTTGACATGAACAACTGAGTGGATAGTGATAATATTAACTTTTTTTAGACCATGCTTTACAAAATCTTGGAAAACAGCAGACTGCAACAAAATAATCCCTTCAAGTGCCTTTTATGCAACAAAATAATGCCTTCAAGTGCCTTCTAGTTCTTTAACTTTTATCTAATTTTGAATAATTTCATATTTGCTCAAAGTTATGAGAATTTTTATAGCAAGTTGCAGATCAGATACCCCAGCACACCTAAAACCTTTGGTGTGCATTTCACCAAATCAAGGACACTCTCCGATATAACACAATAAGACCATCCAAGTGAGGAAAGAAACATTGATAAACCACCATTTGTTCAATCTACAGACTTCACTCAAATTTTGTCAACTGACCCAACAATATTGCTTTTCTTTTTTTGGTAAAGGAGTTACTCCAGGAATATACACTGCACTTTGTTGTCACCTTAATGCCCTTCAAACTGCAACAATTTCTCTCTCTTTATCTGTTTTTCATAATCCTGAAAGTTTTAAAGAGCAAGACTTTTTCATTCTTTGGGATGTATTCAGAATGATCCATTTAAGGTTTACTTTTTCAGTGGACCTGGGCTTCCTTTGTTGGCAGGAATACTTGAGAAATTATTTCTGCTCATTTTAGTAAATCACATCAGGAGGAACATAATGTCAACATTTTGTACCACTAGTGATGTTAACCTTGATTCACTGGTCAGGTTGATGGCTGCCATGTTTTTCCACCAAAATATCATCATTTGTTTCCTCTGTAATTGATAAGTGTTTCGTGGGAGATATGTTCTGAAATTACAACAATATCTAATCCCATCTCAAACATGTGCCCACAAGCCTTACATCCATTCATGACACTAGCTTGAATTAGTTATAACTACAATGGGTATTAAATGGTGATTTTCTATTTCTACCTTTCCTTCTACAATAATTACTTGGCATTTTACTGTGAGGAAGAGATTTTTCTTCTCATTAATCAATCAATCAACATCGATATGGACTTCTGAATTATTTGATTCAATTGTAATCTGTTACCGTCATTATTTATTTTGATACACAATCCCACTGGAAGCTCCTACAAGCTGGCTCCTGTGTGCTTTTGACATATTATCATTACTCTTTGAGCATTTACAAAATTTCTGTACAACAAGACATTCCAGAATCATTTTGTATTTATCTTACTCCAACTTTGGAATCAGTCATTTCTCTCAGGCACCTGGAAACCAAGATCTGGATACAAGGTGTATGTATTGCTACTGATTTGTCCTTGCTTTTTAACCTTCTCAGCAAATAAAACAAGGAAATATATTTGCATATATGTTTGTGTGTATACATATACATGCATATATGTACATGCATTCATATTCATTTCTGTATCTATGGAGTTTATGTTAGAAAAAAAATCATGGATTTCCCATAGATACCTCTAATTCCAAACCAGAATGTCAGGGTGCTTTTTAATCTGCCCCCTTTCCATATTTATAAATTATTTTTCTGACAGTGAGAAAGGTGGTTTCTCCAATATGGTTACTTATTTCCTCAATCCTCCTGCTTGTAATTAATATCCCTAATCTGCCAGTCACCTCTTTAGCTCCTTGGTCCTTCCACTGCCATTTCTGTACCCTCTTGTCTTTCTCCTGTGATGTCATCACCATACTTGCAGCTACAATAGTTCTATGACTTTTCTATTGATATGATTTGATGTACACAATGAAAAAATAGAGCATCATTTGAAAACCACTATAGATTGCCAAAGAACAATAGGGTTAGGTGATTGGTTCCACATCGAGAGAGTTTGCTGATATTTATTTTAAAGATAATCAACTTTCATAATTTCCTGAGCAGACTTACTCTCATGAGCCAGAAAAATTTTCTCATTACTACCCAAATATCTAATTTCAATTTAAGCCCCATTTCTAGATTTTGAGCTCTCAAAATGTATCATGTTCTTATGTCCTTTTCCTATCAGCCCTTCAAATATATTTAAGGATCCAAATCACACTTTGACTTCTCTTCCTTATGTCAAAGAAATCCTAATTTCTGCATCTTTCCTCATAAAAGGCAATTTATATCTCTCAAGCATTTTATGGACTATTACAGCTAGAAGAAAACTTAGAAATCGCTTGGTCTGAGCTACTTATTCATTAATTTATTCATTCATTCATCAAATAAATATAAGCCATGAACTCCTGACCTGCTGCTAGTTACTAGAAATACAATGAGGAACCAGAGAGAAGAGGATTCTGAGATCTGAAAAGTTGATCCCATTGTTTATAGAAGCTACTGTTAAAACTGGCCTTGGGCTTCCCAAGTCACTTAATTCTCCACCTGTCCACAGTGCCATATATTTTTGTGTTTTTTTTTTTTGGTTCCCTCTGGTTTCTTTAACCAGTGGTCATAAATTAGTTAGCCTCATGACCAGATTTTGGACAGTAGACTTGTTTGATTTGGCCTACACATGTTCAACATTGTTCTTTTAATGAGGTGCCAAAATTTGGAAACTTTACATTAGACTTGGATTGTTAACTTCTCTTGAAAAATCAGATCAAACAATATTGGTCCTGCAGCCATGCATGGCAACAACCAGCTGGAAGCCATAGTTGCTGATTGACTTTAGGTGGGTTTTGTAGTTTCCAGTTAACCACAGACTCCACCATACCTTTATACCCAGTTTGCTTTACCAATCTACTTCTCCTGCCTGGCCTCTCTGGGTATGAGTTTGTAATTTCTGCTTTATAAATCACATTATATGAAAACTTACTGAGCACATATAAAACATTGGTTTCTAGGTTTTATGCAGCATACTCCTTGTAAGAAATCTATGAACAAATTTTTATAACAAATTTTTAATCTACAATCAGAACGAAATGATCAAAAGTTACGAATGTTTGTGTTTTTTTGGTATTTTAAGAAAAAACTAAAAAAATTAAAAAAAATTTAGAATCCGAAAAAATAAATAAATAGGGGGAACAAATGTTAAAATAAATTTAGATTGAAATGCTAGTGATCAATGAAAGGGAGGGGTAAAGGGTATGGTATGTATGAATTTTTTTCTGTTTTCTTTTTCTGAACTGACGCAAATGTTCTAAGAAATGATCATGATGATGAATATGCAACTATGTGATGATATTGTGAATTACTAATTATATATGTAGAACGGAATGATCATAATAAAAATAAATTAATTAAAAAAATTTTAATCTACAATCACTCATAACTCCTAATACAGTGATGGCAACATTTGCAATGCTTGTAAAAGTAAATTAAATTATTAGTGACATGATACTAAGGTAGGTCTGATTCATAATTAGTTTTTAGTCGCTAAGAATTCCATGTTTTGGCTTACCTATGTACAGTACAGTACATGTATTGCTCCCATGTTTTCATATGCTTTGATTTTGTCACTCGAATTTTCTAAGACCCAATACGTTCTGATTCCATCCTTGTTCTTAATGAATTAATGAAAAACCCTGTTCTCAGTCATACTTTCTATAGGCCATTATATTTCCCTTCATATTGTAATATTTTGCACTCCAAATAAGATGCTATACTCAGACAAACCTGGGCGCACTTCAAAATGGTCTTTATCCTTAATGAGTATATAGTATAACTGTTAGTAATCAGCCATTGTAATCATATTTTTAGTAAAGGACCCAAGGTCTCCTCTGGAAAGCTATTTCCCAGGCATTCAGGTTAACTGGCGAATAGTTTTAAAAAATAGCTTTCAGGTGATCTGAAAAATAATACACTAATATGTAAGATTAATGGTACATTTATAAAATACTTTGCTTACTTGGATTTATGTATGAATAAATGTGGTATTTTGTATATTGGTTTTAATAATAAGACGTGTTAAAGAACTTGTAGAACTGAATGTATAGCTCCCATCCACATTATCCATTTTTTTTCCAAGCAGAAATGATTTTGATAGAAAATATATTTTCTTAGACTGATAGAATTTATTAGCTTATTTGAGATACTGGATCACTGTTTCTTTCAATCTGTGTTACATTATCCCTGGGTTTAGGACAATTGCCCATGTAGGTTTCTCCCCAGCAGAATCCCATGTTCAGCCTAGGTTCTTTGGGGTTTGGGGTGCCCAGGAAGAAAGAGTGAATTATTATCCTGATAACATAACTAGCGGCATTAAATAAACACATATGAAAATTTCATCAATGCTGAAATTAAAATTTGTCCACTAATCTGAATATGCTTAGGCCTGTGAGCAACTGGGATTTGGTACAATGTGTGATGCTATTAAAAAATTCCAAGAAAAAGATAAAATCATGATTCTTATACAGATATGAAAATGAACACCTGCTGAAGATTTTCTATAACTCATTGAAAAGGAAACTGGTGAGGTATTACAAAAAAGTTCAAAAGAAAATCCAAAGAGAGGCATATTTTATAGATCAGGAATATTGACATGTGTGCAAATTGAGGTAATAATGATTTTCCTATAGTGGGAAGCTTATTTCTCCACCGAACAGAATTCATTTACATGTCTACAGACAAGAAGTAGTCTTGCATTGCTGTCAATTTTCAACAACCTAGTGAATTGTAAAATAACTTTCATAGACAATACATAGTTTTCCATTACAACACAAATCTTTTCTTTGCCACACATGCATTAACAAAGTAACACCTGTATTTTCCCCCAGTTTCTTTCTTGGGATATTCAGATAGCTGCATTAATCAGTATTCCTTTCAACTCTTGGATTAAAAATGTGACTGAGTCACAACAACACATGTGAAAATAGAGGCACTTCAATTTTGAAAGTTTGCATTTCATCTGGTTTTGCTTTATGAAGTTTTATCATAACTCAAGAATTTTTAAAATGAATTAAAGTAAATCAAAATTACAAAAAAATTTGTTAAAATAAAAGCATTTACCCATGAAAGGGTTCTTATTACTTGAGCAGGGATAATGCCATGGAAGAAGGGAAAGAAGAATGAAAAAAAATTGCCTATTAGAGATCCTAATTAAAAGAGAATTAACTGTAATGAGGTTGAAACAATATGGAAATTCCCTTCCCCCAAAATATACTTGGCTGCTGCTAGCGGGGAATGCCTGCATATTTGTTTAAATATTTAAATTCCCTTTGGGCTTTGCCTTCTGACAAAACGATATTGTCTCTTCATTGTGTTCCTCTATCTGTGGGTTTCTTCTCTTTCCAAACCCAAAGGGCATGTCAGTAAGGGTCTTGCTTGTTCCTTGAATGAATAACACATTTGTAATAAAAGGTTCTTTGTTAGGGGGTGGGGCCATTTCACAATAAAGGCATTGACATTAAGATAGTAAAATTTGTGATTTTTTTCTCATGAATAGAGACTTCCAATGGTTTTTTAAAAATCTATAAAAATACACTACGGTATTTGACCAGTACAGTCTTGGTAAAATGATGATATTGGCTGAAATTACCCTTGAAACTTTCCAGTTCTAAAATCCCCCTCACTTGAACCCTCCCTTTCATTTATACCTTCCTTCAAGGACCGACTATATTTGAGACCCAATCACCCCAAGCCTGTTTTGTTAGACAGCGAGCCCTTGGGCTTCCATATCTCTAGGAGTTTATCTCTGCTTTATGATTCCACTCCAATACACATTATCATTTATTGCTTCTGTTTTTTCTCTCTTCACAGTCAAATTCTCTGGCTCTGGACCTTCAGTGGTGGCAACTAGATAAATCTTCCTTAGCCTTGTTTCTGCAAAACTCAGTAAATGTTCTCTTGCTTAAATAGGCTGTCTTTTATGTGAAATGCTGTGTATGCAGCTTATAATGCCATCCCTTTCCATTCTGCAAACCCCTAAAAATAAGAAAAACTAACTGGTAAGCAAACCATATTAATACATTAAGAAAAGAGGGCTGTTTTCCTCATTTCACATGCAGGAGGAAAACCCATATAAATAAATAAATATAAACAAAATATATAAATATATGTTTAAAATATACATATATGCACACAAAAATATTCCTTTTCATTTTACATACCTTTTGGACATGTCTCTTTTTGGTTATTTCCCTTTCCTAAAAAAAATTCTTTTCCTTCTTACTAAAATGCTGGAATCAACAACCTTATAGAGATATATTTACCAACATCATTTAACCAGTTCTTTTTGCAATATTTATTTCATGGGCTCTTTAAAGTAAATAATTTTGTTGTTACTATAAATTATTAAAAATCATACTGCATGATAGTTATAATACATAAGCATCAGTGCCGATCATGTTTCGTTACCCCTTTCTCAGAAAGATTTGATGAAGCACCTTTTTTGTTCTTTACATCATGCTAGTGTTGAGGTTTCAAGATTGTTCTCTAAATTATTGTCTAAATAACCCAGAGGCTCTGTAAATATTTTTATGGTGTTTTGCCACTGCTCTGCATGTTAGTTTGCCCCCATGACCACTGAATAACTAATGATAACTCATGGGAAAGAAAAAAAATCACATGTCATTTGAAGAAGAGCCATCCTAAACTTCTCGAGATGTCTTCCTTGCTGTTCCTTGAACATTCCTGTCATAGTCTTGCCTCAGGATTTACTACTCTTTGCACTTGTGGCTCTTCTTCCTTGGAACACTTTGCTACCACATGGTCACATTCTTTACATTCCCTTATCTTTTTTCTGTCTTTACCATAATGTCATAATCTCAATATAGCCTTCCCTTGGACAATTTGTTTAAAATTATATCTGCCCTTCAGCACTTTGTGGCTTTCTCCTACTTTTTCTTTTCTTCTTAATATCACTTATGCCCATCTAGCATGTATTTTCATTGATTGTTCATGTATTCCTTTTTGTCTCTCCCATTTTAATGTGGGCTGCGTGAGATCAAGTATGTTTTGTGTGCTTCATTCATTTTTTTGTCTTTGGGGCCCAAAGCAAAGCTAGCCACACAATAAGCAATCAATAAATACTTGTTGAATAATCAAATGCATCTTCAACCTCTAGCCGGGATCAGCACCAAAACACACATTTAATTGGAGAACACTAAGCCAGGTACTGTGTTGACTCAGGAAATTTGCCTTCCTTCCAGAAGAGAAGCTCCTATTCTATCAGCAGTTTCAACCCCAGGTCTCAATGGTGATCAAGAGGGTGAACTCTTTTCAATATTTCAAAAGCCCAGCATAAGGTTGGGGAGGGGAAGTTGGTGAACAGTGCATTGCAACACAGCTTTTACTCGATATGAATGTCTTTGACTAATTAAAAATGGGAAAATTATTTTAATAAATATGGCTTATTTGGTTTATACCTACATTATTCAAACATTTGTCTATGATAAAAATATTAAAAGGGATTTTAGTGATAAAAATGTGAGGATCTCATTTTATCTGGTCAATTCAGAATAGACATAGTATGTTTCTAATGCATTCTTTGAACTGCATTTAAGTGCTTTGGAAACACAATTTATTTACTTGTCCTAGATTTCAAATTGTTTAAAATTATCTATTTAGAGTAACAGACGATATCCTACAATGACAAAATTTGATATATACAAATATTATATCATATAACTTTAAAATTATTATATGGCAATATATTTCTAAAACATACAGATGAGAAATATATATTTTGAATATAAATTTATGTATATATAACAAAATGTGTCGCTAAAATGTGGTATTAAATAAAACCACTCACAGTAGAAAACAAAGTATTGATGAAAAGGCTTTTGGTTAATTTATAATTTTAGAGCATTACCAGTTGTAAGATAATTAGATTATAGTTTAATCTTGCTTTTGATAATTAAGAAAAGCCTCAGACCCTTTCTAGGATTCAGATTGATTTTAATGAAGATCATTATCACAGTACCATGTGCGAAGACAAGTCTGGTGATACCCTCCTTTGAGCAATTTCAATTCCAATCAATGAAAGGGCACTGTATAAATGGCACTACTAATCCAACAGATGAGCTCCCTTTCTTTAAGTCAGCAATGAATCAGTATCCTCATGATAAGATCTCTGAAAATCAGGCTTCCTGCCAAATTCCTACCCAGGTAATTACATTTTTTTTCTATCTAAATCACTTCGTAATTTCATCAGGATAAAGTCTTCTTAACTTTCTATTTCTTAATGTTCTTTCATTTTATCTTGGGACTGACTGCATTATCAGTCAGAAAATGATCCCAAGGTACAGTTTGGAACTTCCTGTGTGATGTTTAGAAATGGAAGGCATTACAGAAATGCAGAGAGAGAGTCTTGCTATTTAAATCCAAGAATCCTTAGCAGTGTGAATTACATCTAAATCATTTTATCTTACCATAGATGCTGATTTTATGTAAAAATTATTATCGACCTCATTTCACATTCACTGGCCTTTGGAATACATTGACACACTTATTGAGCTTCTGAGTGTAGGACTCTGTTTATATTTAGCCTGTAATGCTTTGTTGTATAAAAATACTTCATATTTGTTATTTAATAATAAACAGTGCTTTCACTTTATAGAAAAAGAGGCCACTGTCAAACCAAATCTGCATGAACTTTTTAGTCTTATGTTGGCATTTGTGTGCTGAAATAGACATGCAAATGGACATCTGAGTGCTTCCAGAATCTACATCTCTTATTCTGTTAAAAGCCAGTAGTCCTAGAAGAATATGCAATGCCTTCTCTCAGTCCCTGAGATTTGGATGGAGTTGACCTCATATGTATTTTCCATTCTCCTGGCTTCACTGACCCGTTCGACAACATTGAACAACTATCCTGTGACAGACACATTATTATTTGAAAACACAAATAATAATTCTAAAAATAATAATGACTACCTTGGAATATAGAAGAGAGGAAAAAAACAAAACAACACAGTAAAAGTCCCTGCCCTCATGGAGCTTACTCTAGTGGGGACTTTTTCTGGAGTGATAGGGAAAGAGGCATTCTTTCATTCTGCTGGTCTTGGAGCTGTGACCACGTAAGTCTGGAGTTGCTGGAACCTAAGAAAGGAGCCCAAAGAGAGGGAAGCACAACTGAGACAGGAGAGAGTAAGATTGAGTCCTGGATGCCCAAAGTTAGAATATCTAAAGTCATTGTTTGTGCCCTTTGATAGCCAAAGTGAGTTTAATACCTGGATTTTCCTTTGTGTGAGCCAATTAGTTCTTCTTTGGATTAATCCAGTTTTAATGGGTTTCTCCACTTACAATTGAAAAAGTCCTAGTTAGCCACCTACCAATGAGGATGTAGGTACAGAGTCCTGCAATTGCACCCTCCTGTGTTTATATGTGAAAACAATAAAACATCTGAATAATCTATGGGCTTCCAGTTCGGTTACTGATTGACCTGGCCTAGCATGGAGAAGAAAAAGGTCAGGAGAACATGATCTAGAATTGGTGCTAGTTAACATTCCAGGGTAGGTTGCAATGCTCTTAGATACTGGGATTTAATGTTTTAAATTAATTCATGACCAGTTTGACAATCTGCTGAAAGCTATAGCTATCAAATGCTTATAACCAAATTCAAATTCTCCATATAATTTCAAGAGTTCCCAAGACCCTCATAACCAGTTATTCTTGTATTCTCAATATTTTCATCTACCGTCTTGTTTAAAAATTCTCTGCAATTTATTCAATGTCCAGATACTTTCCTTTTATGACTTTCCTGTACTTGCTGCATTTTCTTATACCTTCACTTTCATAGCCCTTCACATTTATGCTGTCCTGCAATTTACGGACCTTCTGTGTACTTCAAACCACTCCCTGCCTCCTGGAAAATAATATTATCTAGCCTATATGGGGCACTTACTAAATGTGTTTAGGACCATCTCATCTAGTCCTCAATTGCACCGTTTGAAGATGGTACTATTATTACCCCCATTTCAAGATAAGGAAACTGAGCCTCAGAAGTAAGTCTGTTAATCAGTATGTGGTAGAAATGAGTCTCGAAACCACATTAATCTATCAATGCACTTTGACTACTCTGCACACTCCTCGTGCTCCCTCCTGTACATGTTTCTGGCTTTTATTCTTAGACTTTTTCCTCTAGTATACATACTTGTTTCCCAATTTGATGCTGCTCTCTGCTTCAAGTCCAAAATTCTATCAGCCTATCTTTGAGCTCACCTCCCACGTGTTCCTGGCCTCCCCATGGAAGGCTGCACACACTCTATAGCTATGCTACTTGTTTTTGACTCTTGCCACATTGTGGGGAAAAAAGAATATTTATTTCCCACAGGAAACTGTTTAGGTCATAGAGCCCTGCCTTCCTGGGGTTAGCCCCAAGAAGAACATGTCCATGAGAATGGAATTAACTCTCCTATTTATAATGTGTTCTTTTTCTCTACTTAAAAATGCCTGCAAATACAACAAAAATGGCCAGACGTTAAAATAGCCAGAGACTGGCAGAAAGACCCCTTTGCAAGTTGTTGTTGTTGAAGTTGTCTCTACTTACTTAGTATGGGTCATATAAGTGGTTGCTATACTTACCAAATTACTGTTACCTCAAAAGAAATGTTGCAAATTCATAGAATTTCGAAGTTCAAAAATATGTTAAAGATCAGCAATTTAACACTATTTACTGAACACACGCTAAAATTCCCTAGCTGATTCTTTTGTATTAAACAACCAGACATTTAAGGTAAGTATTAAAAAACATCTATTATTATAAGACAAAGCAAGGACAACATTGTTACCAAGACTTTACTTCTTCTACTGTGGAATGGTCCCTGAAACCGTAGGATCTTAGGGGTAATTTGTTCCCAGTATCTCTGAGCTCTTAATCCATGTGATTAAACTATGGCCCCAGTTAAACCTAAATGTAGACAAGAAATGAGGCATCTCCTAAGGTCTTATTTATTCCCAATCTCTCTCTCTCCACTGGTTTGTTAGAACTGGCCTCCTTTCACTCTTGCTTCCAATTATCTCCATTCAGTTTGTTCTAAGTCCTGGATTTAGTCCTTTCTCTTTAAAAAAAGAAACAATAGCCCTCTCAAATAGTATGCAGATAGTAAGTGGTGGAGAGGATGGAGAAACAGAATTATCAGAACGCCAAGGATTTTAGAACACTCAAGCACTGACTAAAAGTACTAAGCACCCAGAAAAGAAAATGCCAGACACAAAATTCTCCCGCTTTACAATATTGCCTATTGTCTAGTCCTGGCCTTTTACTGACTGCATAAACAGAATGATGCCAATTGCTGTATCATTGGCAAACCTAGTTATTCCTTGGAATCCCTGCTCTTTTTGCACAGCTACACTGTCCTGAATAGTAGTCACTAGCTCCTTGCAGCTATTGAAACCTAAATTTAAATTGACTAAAAATTAAAAATTTAGTCCCCCAGATACACTAGCCACATTTGAAGTGCTCAATTGTCACATGTGACTATTGTTTACCTTATTGGACAGCACTGATAAAGAATACCTCTACCACCTCAGAAAGCTCTATTAGGCAGCACTGCTCTACATTCTCTAGACCAGTGTTTCTCAAATTATAATATGCATGAGAATCGCTAGGGATTTTGTGAAAATGAAGATTTCGAATCAAGTAGGTGTGGGGTACAGTTTGGGGTTCCTTATTTCTGACAAATTCCCCCATGTTTTGATGTTTTGATACAGAGATCGCAATTTGAGTAGTGAGATATTACATTACACTGTAAGGTAGCTGTTACTGCTGTATATTAAAATCACCAGAGGCATTAAAAACCCTGATGCCCAGACAGTACCTGAGACTAATTAAATCAGAATGTCTGTTGATGGGACCCAAGAATCTGGTATTTGACAATTTCCCAGATGAATCCAATGAGCAGCCAGTTTTGAGAAACAGTGATATTAGTTAAGTTCTCAAACTTCCATGTGCATCAGAATTACTGGGAGTGCTTGTCAAAACACTGGGCCCTGCTAACAGTTTTTTATCCAGTAGGTCCAGGTTGGGGCCCAAGACTGTGCATTTCTAGCAAGCATCCACGTGATGCTGTAGCTGCTGGTTTGGGGCCACCCTGAGAGCCACTGATGTAAGCCCTTGCTAACATAGCATGGGGGCATTTCCTGGGAGGTCCTTAGAGATGCAGACTCTTGGATCCAACTGTAGACCTAATGAAGCATAATCTGCATTTTAACAAGATCCCTAGGTGATATGACTATACATTAATGTTAGAGAGGCTCAGCTGTAAGGCACTTGCCTCTAGACCCAACACCACACCTACCTCTATTTTAGAGCTGGGTTCCCTGCAGTCATGAATGATGCTTAATCAGACTCTTCAGAAATGTGCCTCATAAACAGCATGCACTGGAGGTGGGTTGTGCCAGCCTGACTTGAAGAACCAAATGCCTCAGATGAATCTCCACCCCCATAGATACTCTCAAAGATATATGCTAATTGGGTGGCTGCCGTGGCTCAGCAGGCAGAGCTCCGTGCTGGAGGTCTGGAGTTCGATCCCTGGTACCTCCTGCCCATATGCAAATTAAAAAAAAAAAAAAAGCTAAAAAAGATATATGCTAAGAGCCAGAATTGAGGATTTTGGAGGGGGAAAAAACTCTCCTCTCATTTAGGTTATCTTCCATGAGGACTGGAGAGTATGTTGGAGCTAAAAAATGTTAATCTCCCCTCTGCTGCAGTTCTCCCCTTCTCAATTGTTCATTAGAGATGTCCCATTGCTCCACCTACCTACTTTGCGTCAACTGTCCTAACATTATTGAAACAATGGGATCCTCTCTTTGCATCATTCTTGTGGCCTATCACTCACTTCAGTTTTGGCTAAAAACCCTACTTGAATGAGCTATTTCAGAAATACAGATTCTTCTATTGTTTTCAGGATTGTGATTTGACAGAAATATGTCCTCATCCCCACCCCTGCCCCAATAAAGGTACCAGGATGATATGTTTTTCTCTGCAGACTATGAAGTTGATTAAATTGCCTCTACCCTGTCTGAGTCTTGGCCATTCACATATACCTGCTCCATCCTTGATGCAATGCTTGCATTTGAGTTCGAGTGATTGTACAATCATATTTCCCATTCAAGTGGTGTCCAGAGAGTTAGGGAATTCATTTCATAAGTTGTTAAACACTCCCAAGAAAGACCCCTTTAACCCTTCCCAAAAAGGAACCCTCCAACTCCCATGAAAGATTAGTAATATAGAACTGAAATACAAAGATAGAACTTTGTAATTCCAAGGAATCTTATAAAAACCAAGTTCATTGGTCCTCAAACTTTAGTATACATCAGAATCTCCTAAAGGATGGGTTAAGACATATATTGCTAGGTCACATCCCAGAATTTTTGATTTAGTAGACTGTGCTGGTTTGAAAGGAAGTATGCCCCCTAAGAAAAGTCATGTTTTAATATAAATCCCATTTCATAAAGGTAGAATAATCTCTACTCAATGCTGTATGTTTGAAACTAATGAGATCATCTCCCTGGTTGATGTGATTTAGTTAAGAATGGTTGTTAAACTGGATTAAGGGATG
>PVIY010013102.1:0-60058 GCA_004026745.1 Myrmecophaga tridactyla
CTATGTGATAATATTAAGAATTACTGATTGTATATGTAGAATGGAATGATATTTTAATGTTCTTTTGTTAAGTTTTTTAATTAATAAAAAAGTTTATAAAAAATAAAAATAAAAAATAACAGTGTGCCCTGGCAGAAAAAAATGGGCGAAAGATATGAGCAGACAGTTCATTAAAAGGGAAGGCAAATGACGCACATCTGAAAAGATGAAGTCTTGCTCATAATAAGAGAAATGAAAGTATACTGAGATACCGTTTCTCATTTATCCAATTGGCAAAAATGCAAAAGTTTGACAACATACTCTGTGGACAACACGGCGGGAAAATAGACACTGTCACACATCGTTGGGATAAATGAAAAGTGATACAACCCACAGAGAGGGATTTGACAGGAATTGACAAAATTATGTGCATTAATCCTTTGACCCATCAATTCCACATCTAGAAATCTGGCAAAAGCACAAATTGACATATTCACAAGGCTATTTAATGCACTGCTATGCACAATGGCAAAGACTGCTAACAACCTGCGTTCCATTAGTAGAGAGTGAAGTTCACTAAACCTGGTGGGACAGGCTGTGAAAAGGAATAAGGAATGTCTTTCTATGGCTATGAAGGGACTTTCTGGATAGATTGTTAACTGAAAAAAAAAACCAAGATGGAGAACAGTATCCTAGCCTGCCACCTTTTATGGAAAAAGGGAAGAGAAGGGGCAGAAGGGACATGGGGAAGAGCCAAGGAGAGAAGACAGACCTTCCTGAATACACCTTAATACATAGTTTTGATTTTGAATCTATCCATTGTTTTACAATTTTTTAGAAAGTGAAATGAAATTTAAAAGAAAAAGGAGACAATTGATTGGGTTTTGTTTATTTATTTTGAATGGCTTCTGGCCAGTTCATCATTATGGTGACGAAATGCATCCCAAGTGGAATACATCACACTGGCTCAGAGAATGAACAACTCTTACTCCGTTTTCTTTTCTCTTGTTCTTTTTTCTCATTATATCTGGACATTTAAATGATGTTCTAAAAAGTGTGAGCTACTGTGTAGATAGTCCAAAATACTTTTATTTAAACAAGTTGTTGGTTCATAAATTTCTTATAAGCTTACCATTCCAAGGTAGGCGAGCATTTGCCGCTAAAACCCTGCATCTTGCTTGTAGAAAAAATGAAACGCACCATGTGAATTTGAAATGAATAAAAATAAAAAAAAATTTTCAACAACCCTTTATTGGTATTCTCAGCTTAAGTTTTCAGAAGCCCTGGTTAGTGGAGTATGTCTTTGTCTTCCTAGAAAAACTAAGTTGTGATAAACTATATGATGCTCAGGGGTCAGCCTGCTCCTTTCAAATTGTACCGACAGCTACAGCAAGAGAAGAGGGGAAGACAGCCATGACCTGCTATAAGGCAACTTGTATTCAGATATGTAGCTAAAATTTTCACTTTCTATTTATTAAATAGAAAGGGTCCAAGAGTACAGAGAAAAACATTAGCTAATACCTTCTCTCTGAGTTGCCCAGGATACTTCACCATGTGTCTAATAGAGACGTCTTCACAGATTTATATTTACCTGTTTAAATTGGCTACACTAGGACATCTCTACTGTTTGAAGGCAGAAAATATAAAATGAATAATGGATTATGTGACAAGTGTATACTGGGAAAATAATGAATTAGCTGAACATGTTTGATTACTTACTGTTGTACTTTTTTTGTCAATATTAAAGAAAAGTGTAGTTCCTCTCAACTTTGTCCAATAATATTTTTAAAAATTCCTGTGGGAAAGAAATTGTAAGTATTATTTCAAAAGTGTATATTCAACAATTTTTTCTGCTGATATTTTCCTTTGTGGCTTTCATAATAGCTTTTATAATGTTCTTCATATTTAAATATTCACCTCAATTTTATGGCTTATCAGTTTTACATTTAACTTTTAAATCCTCAAATTTATTTTAGTATAACGTTTGAGCTAAGAATATAATTTGATTTGTGTTCAAATAGATCATTTCCCAAAAATACAAAAAAAGACAATCTATCCAAACTAAAATTAAACTCTAAGAAAGTGAACCTAACTGTATATCCATTTGGTGGCATAACCCCACAGAGAAGAATTCTCTAAAATAATCTTAAAGCACAATATTTTGATCATTTATCCCTAATTGGTTACATCCTAAGATGAAAATTACCTCAAAATAATCCTACATTAGTGTCTCTGTCTTTTATTAGTCATAATATTAATCCCATTATTTTGAAACTATATAAACAGTAGTGATAAAACAAATAGTAATTTTGTGAAGCACATTATAAAAATGGTTTTCAGTACACACAAAAAAGGATATACTTATGTTAAAATGGTGTTACTTAACTCTGTGTGTTCATCCACAATGATTTCCACAGGATAATTTCATAGAAATGAATTATTATATAAACAATAGTTAAGGTATTTAAACATATTAGCAAAGTAGTCTGCTAAATTGTTGCAATAAATTTAAATGACAATAGTAGTATATTGGAAAGTTGACAGTGTCCACTTTTCATAACCCTTTCAATACTGGATGCTACTATTTTTGTACCATTTGTCAATGCAATCATTGAAAATGGTAACTTGTGGCTGTTTGGGTTTTGTTTCTTTGCTAGTGAAGTGGAAAGTTTTTTTATATTTTTTGGCCAACTCAATATCTTTATGTGTGTGTAAATTGCCTTTGCACATCTCTTGTCCACTTCTTTATATTTGCTTTGATCTTTATATTTGCTTTATCAATCTTATTACATTTTTGGCTTTTATTGTGAGTTGCTTCCAAATGTTTTTAAGAACAGACAATATATGAACAATAAATACATCAGAAGAAAACATTGTTCTAAAATAAATATATTTTGACCAAGTCTTAGGTGGAAAGTACCATAATGGGGCTCTGGAATCCATCAAGATGATCTGATTTGGGTCGTGTCCTCAAGGACGTTTATGGTCCAGAAAGGAACATGAGACAGACAAAGACAAAAGTAAACCTCAAGAAGAAAGAAAGAAATAGGTCATGAGAAAGAGATGATAAGGCGGTACAACGGTGGCTCAGTGGCAGAATTCTCGCTTGCCATGCTGGAGAACCGGGTTCAATTCCCAGAGACTGCCCAAGCCAAAAAAAAAAAAGAGAGAGAGATTTGATACCATGAAGTATGAACTCAGGGAGGAAAGAGGCCACTTTTCACTGAGAGGATAAAGGCTTAGAAGAGAAGGTAGCAATTAATTTGGGCCGTGGAAGGTGGATAAAATCGGGGTACATGGATATTGAGGAAAAGGCACTTAATGTAGTACATACACATAAATAAAAACAGCCATATTTTTTTTCAAACCATAGGTCATGATTAGAGAATAGAAAATAGTTCCATTTGGGTATACTAAAATGTTCAGAATAGAGAATAATGGAAATTAAGACTATAGTTTTCTGTTGGAGCCAGAATATGGGGGTTGTGAGAGTCAGGCACTTGGGGTACATTCCGTAACTATCTGTGAGCCTCTGATATTTGAGCCTTTTGTTTTGTGTTGTTTTGTTGAGAAGTGCTACAACCAAAATTGTGCTTCTGAAAGACGAGTCTAGCAGGATGTGTAGGATGGATTGAAGGTGGAGCACCTGGAGAAGAAAAGTCCTGTAGGGAAGCTGCCACCACAGCCAGGCAGAGATGGCAAGGAGTAGAGCCAAGCACCAGTAGTGGGCGCGAAGGCAGGGAGCAGGCATCAGAGACCACATCTGAAGGACATGGTGCATGACAGGAGCAAAGCAGAAGGAAGAACCCAAGAAGGTTTGAAGTTCTGAATCACAGAAGCTGATGGGGTGTTGCACCCATTCTTAGGGATGGAAAGCTCTGTGGAAGAAGGAAGTTGGTTTTTTTAATGTGAGAGTGGCAGAACTAGGCGGAGATATCTCAACAACAGAGAATCATTCAGCGACAGCTCTAAAGGACCATGGCTCGAACGAACCACCAAGACTGCAAATAGAACAGAGACCTGGGGGAAGTCAGAGATAGCTCACCAGAGTAGCCAAAGAGTTTATTAGGAAAGAAGAGGCTGAGAGAGCATAGAAAGGGGCAGAACACTTGCCCTGGAGGAAATCTGTATTTTGGGTACTAAAAGAAGAAGGAAAAAAAAAAAAAAAAAAAAAAAAAAAAAAAAAAACAAGAAGCAGAGTAACATTAAAAGAATACAAGAAAGTTTAAAGTTATGGAAACATGGAAAGGTATCGTTTTTTAAAGGAATTGGTGGGCACTGTTGCAAATGTGAGGAGTGATGATATGTGAACCGTGTGACGACACTGTGAAGCATTGATTGTGCACTTTGGATGGCTTGTAGGACATGTGAGTGTATCTCAATAAAAATGCTGGAAAAGCAGTAAATTTCAAAACGTGGTTGTCATTATCTCTCTTCCCAACCCTCCTCTTTAATGGGCAAAATATTAATATTTAGAATGGCAAAAAAGAATTATTGTAATAAATCTAATGTATGTAAACTTAAAGAAAAACAAAAAACAGTATGATGAAAACATTGAAGAAAAACTTGTACCTGGTTTTGTTCACTTCATCCTTCTTGTCTGTGTTGTATGGATGGAGATGCTTATTTCATTCTGTAATTACTGTTTTGTTTTCTTCTTTGTATCTGAAGTACCTTTAATTAATTTAATATCCATTGTTTTGAGCTCTGCTATTTCTGGAGTACCGGTTAGCTACTAGTATTTATGTCTCTCAGGAGTATGCACTCACTATTTAGTGTGTTTTACTTGCAGTACCCTGATCTCCAAAGATTTCCTTTTAAAAACATTCCCCTCCTTAATTTTTACATTCCTTACTGTTTTACTACATATTAAGGGTTCTTTAACAAAGTTTGGTGCTGAGGTGTTTGGTGGGGACAACAGTAAAATGAATTTGTAACTACATGAGAAAGTTTGTTTTAAACTCACAGATCAAATGTGCCTTAATGAATTCCTTCATTTAGATTTCAAACAATGATAGGATTACCATTTTGATATGCATCATTGGAGATCTGCTTATTTGTAATAGCCTACTGCTCATTTGAAAAAATAAACCAGGGAACAACAACAACAAAAATGCTGGGGGAAAAAAGAGACCGTGAAAGAAAAAAAGTGTTAAAAGTGAGCAAGGTCAATATTGGTTAAAAAAAAAAAAAGTAATTTAGTATGGCTCCCAGATTGGAGACTGTATTAATTTCCTGTCACTGTCATAATAAATGATGACAATAAATCATTGATGACAATGATAAATGATAAACCACAAACTTGGTGGTTTAAAACAACAGAAATGAATTCTTTCCTAGTTCTGGAAGGCAAAAGTCCAGAATTGACAGGGTGGAGCTCCCTCCGATCCTTGCCTCTTCCAGCTTCTGATGGAATGCTCTTCCAGCATCCCTGGGCTTGTGGCCACATCTCCCCATCTCAGCCTCTGCCTTCACGTCACCTTCTCCTCTGCCTGCCTCTCATAAGGGTTCACATGATTAAACTTAAGGCCCACTTGCACAATCCAGGATACGCTCCCCTCTCAAGATCTCTAACTTAATTACGTCTTTTGCCATATAAAGTCATATCTACCAGTTCCAGGGACCTACATGGACATAACTTTGGGGGGCCACCATTCAGTTCATCAACAGAGAGACCACCAAGAGGAAATTTTTATCAAATCAAGTGGTAGGAATAAGGACCACATTACAAAGGATTATGGGCAACAATTAAAGAAGATTTTATAAGGCAGGTGAGAAGGAGTAGGAGAAAGCTTGCAGAGTAGCAATATTGAGGGAAGTTTTCTCTTTTAAATTTAGTTTTATGGGCTTTTATTTATATATACAGAAAGCATAGACTGCTTGAAGGTTGACAAGAAAGAATGAGTGAAAAGAAAAAGATTCAAGATCCAAAAACAGATTTCAAAGTTTGCAGAAGAGATGGTCAGGGCTTTTAGTAATGGCATGAATAGAAGGGTTAGCCTGGGAGAAAAGAAAGGTGCTTTTTTTAAAGAAAAATTGTGGCAACATATATATAACACAAAATTTCCCATTTGAACCATTTTTAAGTATACACTTCAGTGGTATTAATTATATTTACAATGTTGGGCTACATCACCCTTATCCATTACCAAGTCTATTTTTGTGACCCCAAACAGAAACTCTGCACCTATTAAGCAATAACTCGTCATTCCCCACCTCCATCCTCAGCCCCTGGTAACCTCTCATCTACTTTATGTCTCTATTAATCTGCTTATTTTAGATATTTTATGTAAGTATTATCATATAATATTTGTCCTTTTACATCTAGTTTATTTTACTCTAGTTGTCTTCAAGGTTCATCCATGTTGAAGTATGTATCAGAATTTCATCACCTTTCATAGATGAACTATTTTCCATAGCAGGTGTGGTGGTTTGAAGTTGTATGCACCCCCAGAAAAACATGTTTATAAATTTAACCCATTCCTGTGGGTGTGGACACATTATAAGTAGGACCTTTGACAAAACTACTTCAGTTGAGGTGTGACCCACCTCATTCAGAATGAATTTTAATCCTCTTACTGGAGTCCTTTATAACAGAATGAATAGAGAAAGATAGAAAGCCACAGAAGCAAGAAGCTGAAATCAACAGAACATGGAAGAAAAGGAGACCAGCAGATACCACCATTTTGTCTTGCCATGTTGAAGTGGAGCCACCTTGATGATATCTTGATTTGGACATAGGCTAATAAATTCCCATTGTTTTACCCAACCCACTTCATGTTATCTGCTGTCAGCAGCCTAGGAAACTAAATTGCAGGTATATTCCACATTTTGTTTATCCATTCTTCTGTTGAAGGACACTTGGATTGCTTCCATTCGGGGGCTAGTTTGAATAATGCTACTAAGAACATTGGTATACAAATAGCTGTTCAAGGTCCTCTTTTCAATTCTCTTAGGGTACACACCTAGAAGTAGAACGGCCAGGTAATATAGCAATTCTATGTTTAACTTTTCCACATCATTTCGCATTCCCACCAACAATGCAGGAGGATTCCAATTTCTCCACATCCTTGACACTTATAATTTTCCCTCTTTAAAAAAAAAAAATAGTCATTCTAACGGGTCTAAAGTGGTATCTCATTGTGCTTTTGATTTTCATTTCTCTGATGACCAATGATATTAAACATCTTTCCATGTGATATTAGCCATTTATAAATCTCCTTCAGATAAATGTCTATTCAAGTCCTTTACCCATTTTAAAACTTGGTTCTTTGTCTTTTAACTATTGCATTATAGCAGTTCTCAATATGTTCTGCATATTAAATTCTTACCAGATATATGACTTGTAACTATTTTCTCCTATTCTGTAGGCTGTCTTTTCACTTTTTTGATAATGGCCTTTGATGTCCATAAATAATATATATGTTTAATTTTAAATTCATTTAAGCTAAATTTCTTTTGTTGCTCATACTTTTGGTGTCATAGCTAAGAAATCTTTGCTAAATCCAAGGTCACAAAGATTTTCCCTTATGTTTTCTTCTAAGTGTTTTATGGTTTGGGGTCTTATATCTAGGTCTTTGCCCCTTCCTAAGTTAATTTTTGTATGAGGTATAAGGCAGGGTTCCAAATTCATGTTTTTATCTGTGACAATACACTCTTTCCAGCACCATTTGCTGAAGAGACTATTCTTTCCACATTGAATGGACCCTCATCAAAAACCAATTGTCCATAGATGTGTGGATTCATTTCTGGACTCTCAATTCTGTTCCATTGGTCTATATGTCTATCTTTATGCCTGTGCCATGCTGTTTTGATTATTATGGCTTTATAGTAAGTTTTTATTTATTTTATTATTTGTTTTTGCATGGGCAGGCACCAAGAATCAAACTGGGTCTCTGGTATGGCAGGTGAAAATTCTGCTTCCTGAACCACGATTGCACCACCCTGTAGTAAGTTTTGAAATCTGAAAATGTGAGATCTCCAACTTTGTTCTTCATTTTCAAGATTGATTTGGTTATTTGGGGGTTCCTTGGGATGCCATATGAATTTGAGGATTGGTTTTCCATTTCTGTGGAAAAATAACAAATAGAAGGCATCCAGATCAGAAAAGAAAAAGTAAAGAAAAAATAAAACTATTTCTATTGGTAGATGACATGATCCTTTATATAAAAAAAAAATCCCAAAGAATCCACAAAAAAAACTAGTAGAGCTAATAAAATGAATTCAGCAAAGTTTTAGACCACAAGATTAACATGCAAAAATAAGTTGTGCTTCAATATAGAAGCAGCAAGCAAGCTAAAATGGAAATTAAGAAAAGAATTTTATTTACAATAGTGTCTAAATGAACAGAATATTTAAGAATATATTTAATCAAGGGAAGACCTGAACACTGAATACTAAAAACACTGATGAAAGAAATTTAAAAGGATCTGAATAAATGGTAAGTCATCCTATGTTCTTGGATTGGAAGACTTAATATCATTAAGATGTCAATATAAGTACAAATTTTAAAAATGTTTTTGCATGAGGAAGAACAAAGGAACGTTATTAGTGCAGGGTGCTGAAAATAGATGTTAATTAATATTTTAAAATTTTAACTTATGTGTGAGACTAAAGCAAAAGATGTTTATTTGGTACAAAATTTATATTTTGACTAATGCATTTCCTAATATAATTTATGTAGACAGCTTAATTGAACACCATAAGTACATGGAACCTTGAGTAGGACATGAGATTTTGTTGATTTGTCCAGAGTGATGCCCCAATAAATCCCAGAGTGATTTGACCAGTGAATAAAAAAGTATTTGTAAAGTATCCTTTGGGGAATGGTGAGAAAGGGGGAAAATTCAACTTCCCCAAGTTGAATTTTTTATATTCTCACAAGCAGTGCAGACAACCAAAGCAATAGGCTGAGCCCCCAATCTTGGAGTTTGTTCATATGAAACTTAACCCCACAAAGGATAGATCAAGTCTACGTATAACTAGGCCTAAAGAGTCACCCCCAAGAGAACCTCTTTTGTTGCTCAGATGTAGCCTCTCTCTCCAACCAACACAACAAGCAAACTCACCACCCTCCCCCTCTCTATGTGGGACATGAATCCCAGGGGTGTGGACTTTCCTGGCAACGTGGGACAGAAATCCTAGAATGAGCTGAGACTCAGCATCAAGGGAGTCTTCTTCTCGACCAAAAGGGGGGAAGAGTGAAATGAGACAAAATAAAGTGTCAATGGCTGAGAGATTCCAAACAGAGTCAGGAGGTTATCCTGGAGGTTATTCTTATGTTAAATAGTTATCACCTTGTTAGTCAAGATGTAATGGAGAGGCTGGAAGGAACTGCCTGAAAATGTAGAGCTGTGTTCCAGTAGCCATGTTTCTTGAAGATGATTGTATAGTGATATAGCTTTCACAATGTGACTGTGTAATTGTGAAAACCTTGTGTCTGATGCTCCTTTTATCTACCTTATCAACAGATGAGTAAAACATATGGAATAAAAATAAATAATAGGGGGAACAAATGCTAAAATAAATTTAGATTGAAATGCTAGTGATCAATGAAAGGGAGGGGTAAGGGGTATGGTATGTATGAATTTTTTTTCTGTTTTCTTTTTATTTCTTTTTCTGAATAGATGCAAATGTTCCAAGAAATGATCATGATGATGAATATGCAACTATGTGATGATATTGTGAGTTATATGTGTAGAATGGAATGATCAATAGTTAAGAATGTTTGCGTTTGGGATTTCTTTGGTATTGTAAAAAAAAATTTTTTTAATAAATTTCAAAAAAAGATGTTACTATAACCCAAAGCTATCTACATATTGAACACAATCCCCATCAAAATCCCAGCAGCCTTATTTACACAAATGGAACTTTATGTTTTTGTATGATGTCATTACTGACTAATATCCTTTCCTTTCATCCAGAAGGACCTAATCTAGTTTTTGTTTTTGTTTTTTTGTTTTGTAGAGCATGTGTAGTGGTGATGAACTCCCTCAGCTTTTATTTATTAGAAATATCTTGATTTCTTCCCCATTTTTGAAGGACAATTTTTCTGGATATAGAATTCTTAGTTGACAGACTGTTTTTTTTTTTTTCTTTCAGAGCTTTAAATAAATCATCCTACTGCCTCCTGGCCTCTGAGCTGCTGATAAGAGATTGGCATTTAATCTTAATGAGGATCCAATACACAAACCTATTGAGTGGTCACTTCATTCTTGCTGCTTTTAGGATTCTCTCTTTGTCTTTGGCCTTCAACAGCTTGATTATAGTTGTCTTAGTGTGGATCTCTTTAGGTTTATTCTATTTTGACTTCATAGATCTTCTTGAATGTGCTTTTCATGTCTTTCATCAAATGTGTGAAATTTTTGCCCAATATTTCTCCAAAGATTCATTCTTCTCTTTTCTCTTTTTCTTCTCCTTCTGGCACTCACATAATGCATATGTTGGTATGCTTCATTGTGTCCCACAGTTCCCTTAGGCTCTGTTCACTTTTTTTTTCATTTGTCTGCTGCCCCTCTAACTGAATAATTTCAATTATATTATCCTCAAATTTGTGGATTCTTGTGGATTCTTTCTTCCATGTGTTCAAATGTGTAGTTGAATACCACTTGTGAGTTTTGTATTTCAGTTATTATATTTTTCATCTCCAGAATTTCTGCTTGATTCTTTTTCAAATTTTCTAATTCTTCTTTTTGTTCATATATCATTTTCCTGATTTCCTTTAATTCTTTGGCCAGGTTTTCCTTTATCTCATTGAGCTTATTTGGGATCATTGAATTTAATATCTTTGATTAATAATTCCAATATCTCTGTTTCCTCAAAGATAGTTTCTGTCACTTTATTTTGTTCCTTTTAATGTATATCTCTGCCTCTTTCTTTGAATCGCCTGTTATATTTTTGTTGAAGTCTGGACATTTGAATATTTTGATGTGTTAACTCTGAAAGTCAGGCTGTCTCTCTTTCCTTGGGTTTCCTGGTTTGGTTTGGTTTTAATTGTTGAAATCTGTAGTTCCTTCAACACTTAGCACCAACTGCATTGAGCCTATAGATCAGCAAGATGCAAAAATTTCTCTTCTTCTCAGGCCTTCCTGGGCATGCATCTTACTGGGACAGGCATGATAGCTTTCAAGAATTCCCCAGTTTACATAAATGCTCCTAGGTGTCTTAGTTTCCCCCCCCCCCCCCCCAAAAAAAAAAGAGGAAGAAGAAGAAAGTCTATCTCCAGCTTCTTCTCCTGGATGGCAAAAGCTGAATTTTATGTCTCAATGACAATTCTTCACCCCAGGTGACTGTGTTTTCTCCAATGGCATGCCACTTTTCTATACCACTTCTCTACCCCTAGTGAGTTCCAGGTCAGGCAAAACTAACAAATGCCCTAAGTCACTTTTTCAGGAATCTAATTGGAACAAACATACAAACACACAAAATCTGTGCATTGAGGGTGCTAATAAGATACCAGGGACCTGCACATTCACCACACAGGCTGCCACATCAAGCTGGAAGGGGTGGAAGTTGGATCAAGGCAAGTGAATTTGTCATGCCATTTTCTTACTGCTTTTACGGCATCATGTTCCTGATTTAGCATTCACTTGGTTACTATTTATCCTGAAAAGTATTTTTGAGTTCTGGGAAAGGTTGTTCTAACAGGTTCTGCTGTTTTCCAATGTTTCTGGTGTGGGGATAGGGTGGGCATTCACTTGAAGCTTCTTACTCCACCATTTTGTTAATGTCAGTCTTATATGGGACATAACTGTTTCCAAGGTGGAAAGGAGGAGTGAGTTTTCATGAAGCTTATAAAGACAAAAGAGAATATAGAAGTTGGAAGAACTCAGATGCCCTCCATAATTTTGTAAGATAAGGTAGGAGGTAAGACATTCTTTTCAAAAAATGGGTACTATAGTGAGGGGTTGAGAAGACTTGGAAGTTTGATATTATATTCTCTGAGATGTTTGAGAAGAGAACATTTAGAGTTGAGTAAAGGACTGCCAAGCAGCACTGACAGTTGACCATGTTGCATAAAATGGAACTGATGTCAGCCTGCCTAGAGTATACCTTTCTCAGCAATGTTCAATAGCAGAGAAAGCAAATGATGTGGGATTGATTGGTTGGAAACAATGCATTAATCCATTCAACAAACACTTAATGAGCTCTTAGGAAAGGAATCCTGAATGTTAATGCCTTCCTACCAGCTACATAGTAGACTGAGGATCCAGTGGTATATCAGATAGAAACATTCTCTACATTCTGAGAGTATTGCCTAGGAAGGAAAGGGCATTCACCACACAGGAGGAAAAGGAACCAAAGATACCACAGGGAGCATATTTGGAGGTTGATAAAGGGGTCCAGCAGTAGTCAGACTAGCACGGACCAATGGGACCTGATGAATTAAGAAAAGCAATAGCCAAGTTGGTCAGGGCAGAGTACCAGGGATGACTGTGCCATTTAGGCACTGCACAAGAAAACTCAACCAAGGGGACCATGGGGGCTCCCTGTCCTGCCTGGCTGAGCACTAAGCCCATGAGTTTGTAACCATCCAAAGGGTAAGTCACTTTCCAATTTTTTGCCCAATAAAAGGATGCATTTTCTAATTTGCTCTAAAGCACCAGAAAGGTTGGGCTGGAATTCCAGTAAGAGGCAAGTTACCTGGGAAAGAGGATGGGAAGTTACGATCAGAGAGGATGTCAGCAGCCTTCAAGATTCTGGGAGTAGAGAAAACTGAAAGGAATTGGAGAGTATTTGAAGAAAACAAACTTAGGAGAAAAGGAATTAGAATAGGAGCCAGACAGCTGATAAATATATTAGGGAAACAAGATAAACTGAGTGGAGAAAGATAGAAAAGATACACCTGCAAAGGAGTTCTATTCTAAATCTGTTCTGTGACTGTGAATGCTTCTTCCATCTTGCCACACTAAAGAGTGCCTCCTGATATTGTAAATATTGCTTCCTCTATGGTTCATTCTTGTTTCTGACAGCCCTAGTTCTCCTTCAACTTCTAAGAGTAAATCTTGTTAAGCATTTGGCTCAGATCACCAAAAACAATAAAGCAAATAGCTTTTGGTGTCGTTTCTTTTTTATTTGTGTGTGTCATTAGCATTAAACACATGATGGTGCAGCAGCAATATAAATGATGACTTAATGGGATGAATGTAAATGCAAGTAATATTTCCATTAATCTAAAAGCTATCCCTTAAAAGTCGGTAAAATTAATTTATTGAAAAAAATTTCAACATAACTCTACCAGAAAATTTCTTCTGAATAATAATGCCGTAGATTTTGCAGCTTTTCATTCCTTTTTTTTAAAATCATCTCACTTCTTCTTCCTGCAGATGCGTTGTCAAAGATGCAAACAAAGACCTCAACCCATAGTGTTTTGGAATATGTTTCCCCCAAACCTCTAAAATCCACAGGGATGTTTAGGGAAAGGCAGAACACCAGAAAGACCATGCAATATAGAAAATTACATTGGAAGAGTTTTCCGAAAGAAAAGGCAGAATGTGGCCCTATGGCTGAGATTTGAAGCCCATGAGGAGAGCCACATGGCCAGAATGCGGGAAGGACAAAAAAATTAAAGGTCTTAGTTCATTTACATGTTCATTTAAGGCTGATCTCTTGGCCAGTTATAGATGGATGATGTTTGTTTCAGATAGGATGCTTTTGGACACAAGAAGCAGAAACCACAACTCAAAATAGCTTAGACAACAAGGAAGTTTATTAGCTCGCAAAACTGAAGGTCCAGATGACTCAGATACAGTGCAGATCAGTGAAGAAAGAAGCACGCATCCAATGCATGCCTTCTCTCCACTCTCCTGCTCTTGGCAGCAGCTTCATCCCAAGATGCTAGATGGCTGGCAATGGTTTCAATGTTACCACGGTTTCGAAATGGCTGCCAATGACAGGGAAACCTGTGTTCTCGTTCATGGCCAGGAGGGGAGAGTGAGAGAAAACCTTTCCCCAAATCATAGAGTTTGACTGAGCCAAATTTGATCAGGTGATGGAATAATTATGGTACCCAGGAGAAGCCCACGTCACAGTGACTCAGATAAATTCAGGACTTCACCCTTGGACCTGCTGATATGCTCAGCTTCCTCACAATTGTTTCGCGATGTGGATAGGGGAGAGAACCTGAGCGAAAGTATGAGACAGACAAGGGGAAGCAGAGATTGGGTGGGCAACTAACAGGCCCCATAGGGTGTTCGACAGCAGTGGTCATTTCAGACGTGCTCATCTAACCTGAGCCCACTGGTGCCCCGGGAATATTTGTTCTTTTATTCTGTACGAGGATTTGAATCAAGCTTATCATGAGCTGAAAAATCTGGCACCACTCTCAATAACATTTTGAGTCAAGCCTGCTGTTGATTCTCTCTTCATCAGAGGAGGGGAGGAAGAGGGATGGGGAAGGATAAACTGAGTCTAACACCTTTTCAAAAATGTAAATGATGTCATGTGAATGAGTCTTAGATTAGTTGTTGCTGCTTCCATTGGTATTTTTAGAGAGAACAAGAATCAGTATATCCCTCTAGAAGGCATAATATTAATAATGCAAGTTTACAAAATAGAGCCGGACAAACCCTAATTCTTAAACTCTGACCCTTCCTTCCTCAAGGCTCCCTGAGGAACAGCTCACCTCCGGGGCTACCTCATTTCTTCCATTGTGTTAAAACAAATGTTAAGGGTTTATCTTTCTTTAGCAGTCAATAATTGCTTCTTGAAACAATACTCTGGTCTCCAATAAGGAAAGCAAATGCTATACAAATAAGCCTGGGACTTCTTCAGGACAAGATTAAACAGTGAGGTCACACCGTCTGTGAGTTCCGAGGCATCCCTCTAAAACCCACTGTGAACTTAGGTTATGGCTTTTACGTCTCATGTATGAGACTGGGTTTAAAATGGTAAGGGGGGGAGGAGGTTAAGAAGGAAAGATCACCAAATTACAAAGGAAAAAAAAAGAGATGGATGTTTTCCATTCTCTCTCTGTTTTTTGTTTTTTTTTTTTCTTTTGTAAGCTGTATGGCGGGGTCACATTTCTTTCTTTTTCCATGTGAGTATCCCCTTACTGCAGCACCATTTTTGAATTTTTGTTTGGTTGGGTTTTTCCTTTATTGTTTGTTTGGGGAAGTGCGTGGGCTGGGAATCAAACCCCAGTCTCCTGCATGGCAGGCGAGAATTCTGCCACTGAACTCCCCTCATACCCGCTCCATTCTCTTTTTTAAGTGAAATTTCATCTCTACACTTTGCTAAATTGGAAAGTTTAGAAATACAGGAATATAAGAAATTCTAAAATGATCTCATCACCCAGGGAAAAAAATAACACACCAATAGCATTTTAGTTCATAACCTTCCAAAGATATTTATAAAGATAAAAATCCTCACAGTCAGATGAATATCTAGATAATGGAAGAGTGACATTGAAACCGACTGATGGCTTGACAGATTGCTCATTTTACTTAACAATACAGAGGGAGAATTTTCCCATATCTTTACATTGAGAGCATGATTCTCGTATGGAGGATTTTGGGGTAATTTTGATAAAATTCCAAATTTAGAGGAAAATTGCAAGACTAGTTCAAAGAACGCCTGCACCCCTTAACCCAGATTAATCAATTGTTAACATTTTGTCCCATTTTCTTTAAAGAGAGGTGCTCTCTCTCTCTCTCTCTTTATGTATATATACATATTTTTTGAAACCATCTGAAAGTAAGTTGCAGGCATTATGCCCCTTGGCCCCCAAATACTTCAGGGTGTATTTCCTAAGACTAAGAACATTGGCTTACATAACCAAGATCCAGGAAATGAGAATTCTTACAATGCAATTATCTAAAATTCTTTCATTCATCCTAATATTGTGTTTATGATGATTTATTTTTTCTAATCCAGAATCCAAAGCAAGATCACATATTGCAAGAACAATGTAATAGATACATAGTGTCCCATATGGAGTGCTGTGTTTTATTCATTCTTATTGTTGAATGCTTGCTTGATTTCTAATTTTCCTTTCCTATAATAATTAACACTACCGTGAATGTCTTTGCTGTTGTATCTTTGTCCCAGCTGCCTTAATTTTCTTAGACAAACTAATAAGTTCAGCCATATAATATAGCCATTTTGTAGATTGAAAATAGTCAAATATTGGCAATTTCATTTGTTTCAACTGAATAGAAAAGTGGAATTACTCAGATAAAGGAAATTATTAAAGCATTTAACAAGTATTACCAAACTGCCCTTCCTAACGCTTTTATTTTTAACTTCTATAGAGTATTTCTTCCCCTTCAGCACTGGCTATTGATTCTCAAAAATCCATGTTAACTTGATAGAAAAAAAAATTATCTCACTGCTTTAACTTACACATATTTTTAAAGGTTCTGAATATATTTAAGAGTAATAGCCCATCTATACTTCTCGTTTTACAAATTTTTTGTTCTTGTCCTTCTAGTTTTCTACTGGCATTTCATCATTATAAAATTGCTTTTAGAATCTTTATATATTGAGGCATCAACTCTTTATCTGTTTACCTACTTTGCCATTTGATTTTTTTAGAGAATTTTATTTTATTTTTTAGAGCAGTTGTACAGGTTTACAGAAGAATCACGCACAAAGTACAGAGTTCCCTTATATGCTGCCGTCACCTTCCCCCACACACAAACACACAGTTTACTCCAACAGTAACATTTACAGTTGTGCCATTGGATTTTTTTAAATTGTTTTCATTGTATAGTATAACACATACACAAAGCAAAGAAATAAAAAAGCAACAGTTCTCAAAGCACTCTTACAGGACAGATCGCAGAGCCCATCATGGTATACCACATGATCCTCTCATATTTTTCCTTCTAGCTGCTCCAGAATATAGGACGCTAGAGGACTTAAATATTTTTTATCATCACAATCGACTTTTTTCGTGAAAAACAACATATATACAAAAAAGCTATAAATTTCAAAGCACAGCATCACACTTGGTTGTAGAACATTTTTCAGACTTTGACACGAGTCACAATTTCACAATTTTAGGTTTTTATTTCTAGCTGCTCTAAAATACTGGAGGCTGAAAGAGATATCAGTTTAATGATCAGCACTCATATTCATTTGTTAAATCCTGTCTTCTCTGTATAACTCCACCATCACCTTTGATCTTTCCATCCCTCTCGCACCATTAGATTTTATTGTGCTTATTTTGGTTAGGGATGATTTTTATCTTTACATAATCAGACCTATAATCTCACATTGATTAGAAAGGCCTTCCTTCTCCTGTTCCAGATTTAGATAAAGATTTACTTACTTTTCCCCATAATTTCATGGTGTGTGTGTATGTATTTAACTGCTGTGCCCACATAAAATTCATTTTAGTGTATGACATGCACGGTCAGATGTCTCTTTAACACATTTGCCAGGATGTTTATTGAAAATGTTTCCCAACTGACTTGAAATGTCAAATGATCTGAAATGCAAAATATGTATCCCGGTTGATTTTGAGATGCTAAATTCTTACGTTGACAGTATTTAAGTGTTCTATCGTATTATATGGACCCTTTTGTATGTTCTGGTTGCATACTGTCTTTTCTTTTCTAATTATTTTTTTCTTAGTAATTTTTTTAGAGAAGTTGTAGGTTTACAGAAATATCATGCATAAAATATACAAAATACAGCATTCCCATATATCACCTTATTATTCCCTATTACTAACATCTTGTATTAGTGTGGGGCATTTGTTATAATTCATGAAAGAACATTTCTCTAATTGTACCATTATTTGTAGTACATTGTTGTGCTGGTTTGAAACTGGTACGTACCCCAGAAAAGCCATGTTCTTTTCATCTAATCCAATCTTGTAGGGGGAGATCTATTGTTGGGTGGGACCTTTTAATTAGGTTGTTTCCATGGAGATGTGACACGCAATTATGGGTGTGACCTTTTGATTAGATGGAGATGTGATTCCGCCCATTCAAGGTGGGTCTTGATTAGTTTACTAGAATCCTTAAACAGCTCATGGAGAGAGAAAGAGCTCAGAGCCCACAGAGAGAGCAGATGCATAGACACAGACATTCGGAGATGCATGGAGAGCTGATGTAGAAAGCCACCGGAATCAGAGGCTGAAAGCAGCACAACCGGGAAGCAAGGACTTCAGACACCAGCCACACGCCTCGCTTCCTCAGCCTACAGAGGTGTCCCAGCCACCAGCTGCCTGTCTTCCAAGAAGGTATCCTGTTGTTGGTGCCTTAATGTGGACATTTCCACAGCCCTAGAGTTGTAACTTAATAAATCTCCTTTGTAAAAGCCAATCCATTTCTGGTATATTGCATTCCGGCAGCCTTAGCAAACTGAAACAATCATTTGCACTAGTTTCATAGTGTTGTACAGTCCTATGTTTTTTCCTTTTTTATTCTGATAACATATAAAATTTCCTTTTAACCACATTCACATATATAGCTCACTACTGTTAATCATAGTCACAGTGTGCTTCATCACCAGTCCACTACGAAAACTTCGTAACGAGCTCCAATAGAAATTCTGTAAAACTCAGTCCTTAACTCTCAATTCCCTGCCCCCAAACCAGCTCCTAATAACCTATATTCTAGATTTTTGTTCTAGTTTGCTAAAGCTGCTCAATGTGATATACCAGAAATGGAACGGCTTTTTAAAAGGGGAATTTATAGAGTTACACTACTACAGTTCTAAGGCCATGAAAATGTTCAAATTAAGGCAAGGCTATAAGAATGTCCAGTCTAAGCAGCCAGGGAAAGATACCTTGGTTCTAGAAGGCCGATGACATTCAGGGTTTCTCTCTTAGCTGGAAAAGCACATGGTGAGATCTACTAGTTCTCTCTCCAGGCTTCTTCAACAGCTTCCTTGGGGCTCTGTTTGTTCTGTTGGCTCTGTTGGTTCTGATGGCTCTCACAGCTCTAGTTGCTCTAAAGCTTTTTCTAAAATGGTTCCCCCTTAAAGGGCCCCAGTGAGCAACCCCACCTTGTATGGGTGGAGACACAACTCCATGGAAACCATCTAATCAAAAGTTACCACCCACAATTGGGTGGGTCACACCTCCATGAATAATCAACTAGCTCCCATCCACAATATTGAATGAGGATTAAAGGACATGGTTTTCTCTGGGGTACACAACAGATTCAAACCAGCACAATTTTGATGCTATAACTTTGCTTATCTATTTCTTATCAGTGAGATCATACAATAGTTGTTCTTCTGTGTCTGGTTTGTTTCACTCAACATGATGTGTTCAAGGGTCATCCATGTTGTGGCATGTAGCAGCACTGCATTCCTTTTTATGGCGGAACAATATCCTATTGTGGGTATATACCACATTTTGCTTATCCGTTCATCAGTTGATGGACACTTGGGTTGTTTCCGTCTTGTAGTAGCTGTGAATAATGCAACTATGAACTTCAGTGTGCAAATGTCTGTTCGAGTCCTTGTTTTCAATTCTTTTGGGTATACACCTAGTAATGGGATTGCCAGGTCATGTGGTTATTCTATACTGAACTTTCTAAGGAATTTCCAAGCTCTCATCCACAGCAGCTAAAGGAACACCTCTCCTCCCAAGGTGGGTTATATATTAAAAAAAAACTGGACTGTATCACTTGGGCTATTTTAGAGGTTTATTTCCTTCAAAGAAAACTGAAGAGAGTGTTGTCTATCTGAAGAGCAGGTGCAGAGGTTGGAAATAAATATTTAACGATAAACAAGAAACCTCTGTAAACAGTGAGTCCAGATTTATAATTGATAAAGGATACCCTTGGGGCTCTGACAAGTTCCAGAACATTCAAAGTATAAAGGGCCCATTCGGCCTTCTGGCTTTAAAAGTTTGAATCCCCTTCCAGGTGTTTTAGGATTGATGTTGAGATTAAATCTGTCATATCATCCAAGATTTTTAAAGTTAAAATATTAAGATTCTTAGCATGAAAATTAAATACGTATTTAAAAGACCATTATTTAAATTCTCAGCCACCGTTAATTACTGTGCCCTGAAAACTTGCTTTTTTTTTGAGAAGGAAAGATCTTTGCTTCCAGGAAAAAGCACAATAGGGATAAAAATCTGGTGTCTTATCTCAGCAAGGTATATCCACGGTCTATTGCTGAAAAAAAAACAGCCTTACCCACTGATATAGGTTTTTCAGAAGGATTCCGTGTTTATTACAAAGTACAGCTGCAGGGTGGTGACTATCATTCAGCGTCTGGCCGCACTCAGCATGAGAAAAGAAGGACCAGGATGGGAAACAGTAGGGCCGTTTTCAAAGTCCATGGTCAACAGCTAGCTTTTAGGGGCTCTCTAAACCCCTCGTGCTTAGGGCTCCTCTGATCAGGATGCTACTTTGATGTGCGGCCACTTCTGCTTACCCGATGCGCTGTTTGGACGTCTGCATGGCGAGTCGGAGGGGTGAGGGGTAACAGGCGCAGGCTCCAGGGAAGGGCAGATGTGGATTCGAATATCTGCGCCTTCTCCACTCCAAACTGGAAATACTCAGCGTCGCTATCCTTTAGGCTTGCTGTAGAGACTACCCGCGTTCCTGTAGGAGCGTGTGGCCGCGACAAGTGGCGTCAGGGCCACGTGGAGCTGGTCAAAGCACAACCGCTCAGGCCTCACCGCAGACCTCCTGGCTCAGAAGCTCTGGACTTGGCGCTGAGTTCTGCTAACGCAGCTCAACCTGGAACCCCTGGTGGACACAAAGCAGGTGCCTGCGGGTAACAAGGCCTCCGTCATGATGCGCAAAGATTCCGGTGGTGACAGTCTTCGTTATTTACGCTTGTTCTTATTAAGTGTTGCCATTGTCGTTATTGTGATTATTATTGTCCCAGGCCGCACCTCGTTCCGAGTAAAATGAAGCATAAATCTGCAGAGGAGGTGCTGACAAACTGCTGTCATCTGACCAGCATTCCACTGGGAGAAGCAGCGATGTGTGCGCATCTCCCAATTTCAGAGTGAAACTGATCTCATTCCGCCACGCAGGCCCATTTCTTTTCTCCAGGTGAGGAAAGAGACCCATTAATTCATGGAATAAATGTATGAAACCCTTCTCCCTTCCTCTTCGCACCCCCAAACCCCCACCCAGAGGGAGAAGATTCCAGGGACTGTGAACCGCAATCCCTGCGCACTAAGGCACCTCCGCGGGCCCCCAAACTGAATGGGTGTCGGTGGGAACCATCAGAGAACCAGCTCCCGGAGCGCGGACCTGCGGCGGCACCCACACCCCGCGCCACACCCCCGCGCCACACCCCTGCGCCACACTGCCCCTCCCCAGCGACCCGGCCAGGACGGTGAGGCCCTGCCCAGCTCAGCCGGACAGGTCCGCGCTGCGCAAGGGGTGGTCGCCACAACCCCCGCCCCAAACTGCCCAGCCCGAGGCCGCTGCTCGCCTCACCTGAGCGGAACAGGTACCCCACAACCGCCCAGGGGCCGCGAAAGCGAGGTTTGGCCCCGAGGTCGGTGCGTGCGCTGCGGTCCCCGCGCGCCATTCTTTTCATTAAAGCTTAGTGGATCCCAGGGCAAGAAAGGCGACCGAGGAAGGGGTGCCGCCCCCGGGAACGCCCTCCAGGACACGTCGGGGAGGGGGCAGGGGCCGGAGCGAGAGGTCGGGACAGCTGAGGGTCAGCGTGGGTGGCGAGGCGTCCCAGGAATCGACCCAGTGAGCCACTCGATTCAGTTTCCACCCCGATGTGCGCGCAGACTGCGCACGCCAAATGAGCGGCGACACACCGAAGTGTGGTTTTGTGTTGTTTTCTTTGCTTTTACTATAAATACAAAATACGGGACACTAATAAAAGGAGCTTCAAACTCAGCTCTAGACCTCCCTGTGGCATGTTAAAGGGTCTCCCAGGCAGGCAGGATTCCCCCCCTTCCCCGCCCCGCGGTGACCCTCGGACGGGTCCCTGCTGCGCGCGCCCCGGGCCCCGAAACGTACGCGTTCCCCGAGCGGTCCCGGTCCCCGGCTCTGCGGGACAAATGGCCTAGGTCGGGCGGGCGGGGCAGCCTCCGCGGGCAGCGCAAGCCCTTCGGAAAGGCGGTCACCGCCCCAGCGGGGCCGGGAGGCGGGACAGTCCTGGGGGCGCACGGGGACCTCGGCCTGCCCCGCGCCCCATCGCCGCCGACTTCCCGTCCAGGGCAGCGCAGGGAGGGCGGAAGGAGCGAGCGGCTGGTGCTTGTCCCTCCCTGCTGGGCGGAGGTCGCGCGGGCGTGCCTCTCCTCTTGGCCCCGCTCACCCCGAGGCCAAGGGCGGCCGCAGCGCTGACCGAGCGGGGCGCGCCTGGGGAGGGCGGTGGCTGCCCGCGCACCTACGGCTGAACGGAGGTTCTAGGAATCAGACCGAGGGATGAGTACGAAGGGCGTCCTGCGGGACACGTGCGGTGTTTTTAGTGAAAAACATCAGCAGCGCGTTATCCCGTGAGGACGTTGCGGGGAGGACTGGCCTAAAGAAGTCTGCAGGCACCTTTCCGTCCAGCAGCCTTCCCGCTTGATCAAAGAACTGAAGGAATGAAGCAAATGAGTGTTTAGATAGACACCACCTAGGACAGCTCTTCGCCTGAGTCCCAAAATTCAAACCTTTTTCTTTAATGCAATGTGCGTTTTTTAAAGACTCTCTATGACCTTTGCACCATATGAATGATCAAGGGTCACCAAAGGCGCTTACCTGATGTTAATGTCGAGTGGGATAAAGGTTTATCTCCCTCCTATCTCATATTATCTAATTTGCAGAAGCATTTATTGAGCAAAGCAATAAAAAGGGGAAAGGAGATGGAATCAGAGAGAAACATAAAAAGATGATTAGGCTTGTTAAAATAAAAGCTGTAATGGAATAAATAGCACTGACACTAAACACAAATAGCATCTTTCTCAGGATAATTCTACTATTGATTACGTATAATTATTAAAATCTCTTCCCCATATGAAATGCAAACTAGTTTTCTGGATGACAGACTGTTATTAACTTATACAGTTAAATAATCTTGGTGACTTTCATGCATGAAAATAGAAAGACTGTTTGGCTTCTTATTTTTAAGACAATACAAATGAGACCAAATGGTAAAGACGTAAAGAGATGATGTGAATAAACACATTGAAAGACAAGATGCAGTTTCACAGTGATACCCTCCTATGATTGTAACTTCAAAGGGAAAAATTCCAAACTCAAAATGCACAAACAGATGCATATGAAAAGTGGTTGGGAGCACATGGGCTCAGGCAGGATTTCCCCATGGCCGCTCTTCCCTCCACTGCGAAATTCTGCTCCTACGCAAGACAAACTAAAGGACCAATAAGAGTTAAGAGATGTGTCCTCTCCCAGGGGGATTTTCATTGTAGTAAATGACCAAACTTTATGCTGCTGTAATGCATCATATACCAAGACAATTTCAGGAACCAGAAAACCAAGTTCTAAGTAGAGTGTGAATTGGGGTTGAGTTGGGCTGGGGGCAGGGGCGGGGGGTGGGCCTTGAGGACCAGGCACCAAACCGATGCAGGATTTCTGCTTCCCTTCCAGCCAATCCAGCCCTTCACTGCCCTCCCTGGGTTTAGGAAAGGAAAAGGGTCTGCCAAATAAAAATTCAACCTCATTTTCATCCACAGGTTCAACTCAGGGGTCTGGAGCCCACGAGGGAGGGTGCGAGTAGCTCCAGGTAGGTCAGGCAGGTGGGCAGGGGAGGGTCAGAACAGCCAGCTCTCATCCTTATAACCCCCAAAAAGCCATGTGGGGTTTAGAGCAGGTGGTTAACTCGGTCTGATTTGTTTTTTAGATCGTTGTTGTAGCGGCTTTGTGGGAGTGGACCTAAGTAAGTAAGATGAAACAGGAGAGTGGTTAGAGATTAGGAAAATTGAGACTAGCACCCAGGCAGCACCCACCTTCCAAGTCCCAGCAGGATACCCCGGCCCCTGTACCACACCGTCTCCTGGTCGGAAGAGGAGATTTCACCTGCTCGTGTGCGATTCAAAACCAGATTCCTCCAAGGCTCAGGTGTTCCACACAGGATTCTAATCTGGTCCCTAAAGACCCGGGTCCAAAGGAGCAGATGGGGTAGGGGGGAGTACGTTGCCAAGGCGGGGTTGGAGGGAAGAGCAAGGTGAGTGAGCAAAGTGAGGCAGCCCTCTGGTTCCTCATTCTTCCCAGGAGACTCAAAGGCGCATCCTCTCCATCCAGCCTGCAGCACCTCCAGTCTCTAAGGCTCAAGACAAAGAATGAGCCGGCACAAGTCCCACATTCCACGCTCAGAGACCACCTCCGCCCTCCCCGTAGCCAGCACACAGGCAATATGAAAAAATTCAGATGTGATGTGAGTCAGAAAGTGTTTCTTCTTTCAAGAGTCCCAGAGTCAAGACTTTCCACCACGTACCCTTATTACTGTTTGAAGCTGGTCCATCTCAAGGGGCCTTCCTTGTGACTAGGACAGTTTCTCAAAGACAGGATGCAGCAAGCCTGCCATGTAGGAGACCCGGGCTTTAAGCAGATGAGTGAGTGGTGAGGCCCGGGCTCTCTTTCCTGCCCTCTTCACTTCCAGCAAATACCGAGGAGGGCTCTGCCAGCTTGTGAGCGGGTTGGAGGCAGGGGTATGCTCAAACTACATGATTTACATGATGTGGTAGTTTGGAGCTCTTGTGTACCCCAGAAAACACCATGTTCTTTAATCCATTCCTATAGTGTAGACCTATTGTAAGCAGGACCTTTTGGTTAGGTTCTTTCAAATCAAAAGTGACTTACCAGGCGGGCTACGGTGGCTCAGCAGGTAAGAACGCTTGCCTGCTGTGCCGGAGGACCCGGGTTCGATTCCTGGTGCCTGCCCATGTAAAAAAAAAAAGTGACTTACCCCATTCAAGGTATGTTTTACTTCCCCTTACCGGCATCCTTTATAAGAGGATAAAGAACACAGAAAAAGATGAGATTGCTCAGAGAAGCTGAGAGATGAAATTGAGAGAAGCAAAGAGAGGAAGCCACTGAAACCAGGAATTGGAAGCAATGAAACCCAGGAACGAAGGGCCAGCAGATGCCAGTCATATCTCTTCCCAGGTGACAGAGGTGTCCCAGATGCCAGCAGTCTGGCTCTTTCAGAGTCCAGGTATCTTCGTGTTGATGCCTTGAGTTGGGCATTTCCATGGCCTAAGAACTATAAATTTTAACCTAAGAAATTCTCATAGTAAAAGCCAGCCCATTTCTGGTATCTTGCATTCTGGCAGCGTTAGCTAACAAAAACACCTGGCGTTGGCATCCAGTGCTGATGCCACGCCTTGACTCATGTGTCCCACAAAGACATGCTCAAATCCCAATTCCCAGTCCTGTGGGTGTGAACTCCCATCGGTAAATGGGATCTTCGGAGATCCTATGACACTGAAGCCAAAATGAAGCAGGGTGGCCTTAATCCAGTATACCTGGAGTCCTTATAAGCAAAAGAAATTTGGACCCAATAGTAGTAGCTGCAGGAGGAAACGGGATTAGACAGAGCCCTGCGTGGAGGCAGGGATTCATTGCCAACAGGCCACCACCAAAGGCCGCAGCCTTCTGAGAAAGCATGGCCTGTTGATACCTTATTTAGGATTTCTAGCCTTTAAAACTGTGAGATGATAAGTTCGTGTTGTTTCAGCCCAGCGGCCCTGGGAACTAAGACATGGGCCCACGGGGAATGGGGACAGAGCCGCAGCCTCTGCCTCTCGGGGCCTAAGGGTTCTAGCAGAACTCCTTACACTTCCTAAGAGCCTGTCTCTCGGCAGCAGCGACTCTGTACAGGCCACATGGCCATCATCACCCCAGCAGCTTGGACAACACACTGACATTTTGTAAGCAGCATTTGCTCCCCTCCCCTTGATTAGAAACTATCTTTAATTAAAACACCACATCAGAATTCTGAACCAATTTCATCCTGGCTTTCCTAAGTGTTTTGCACAAAACATTAACTCTGGAATCTCATTACATATTTGCAAGTCCCGTGACAAACATAAATGATAATTTAGCTCTAATGCATTCTCCAGCAAGCCATATTTTTAAAGGCTCGTGGATAAGAGTAACTTACTGAGGGCAATGTGTAAGTATTGGATTTATCTTTCTCTTTACTTTTTAAACAAATAGTTAGAGCTGATGGAGCAGAAGGCTGCATAAATCATCTCCAAGGACATATCTGACAGCTACCAGCAGGTGTGTACTTGGAAACCAACAACTCGAATTCAGCATGACTCTTGACGAGTCCTTAAGTACCAACCGAGAGGTAGGTGGGTAATACTAACTCTGATAAGCTAAGATATTCTGAATTTTGGTGGTTCGTTGGCTCACAGGGGACAGCCTCAAACGATCTGCCCTGCAATATTAAAAAAAAAACTTTTATTAGAAAATGACTATAGACTTCACGGGGATAGCAGAGCTGGATAACAAGCAATTGGGGGTTCATGGGCCACAAGAGCTGACTCTTCTGCATCCTTAGTTATGCCACCATGGTGTTGGCCATACTCATGGCCTCTCTTAATTGGACAGCCCTATTTTGGAGCACATGACCCCACTCTTTGCAGCCTTGAATGATTGGGCCAAAGATTGCATTCTTGCCTTAAATCAAGAGCAGCTAATCCCAAGGCTCAGTGAGATGGCTTGAGAACAAAGAACTCTACCAAAACAGGGACAAGCAGTGCTAGACATATCCTCAGACTAGGAAATGCGAAATCAGAAGATACAGCATCAAATGGTTAACATTGGAGATGGAAGCTGAAATGATGTGTAGAAGCCAAGAGATACAGATAGGGTCCTGGGCATCAGGGAAAAGCTGAAGTTAGGAGCCAACCATGTTTGGCTTATGAAGAAGCCAGGAGATCCAGGAGAATCCAGTCTCAGGAGTAGAATCAAACAGCCACGGGGGGAAGCAGACACGCTGTGAGAATCTAGATTATATTGGTGGAGAAGGATCAGAGAGAAGACTCACAAGTTCCTTAGATCTGGTACAAATAACCTCACGGTACCAGACTTTGAGAGTCTTGACTCAAATGGTTCCTGGTTTGGGATTTTCATGGTATTTCATCACCTTTGTTCCAAATATAGCCTCATAACATTATTTACCTTGAGCTAGCCTGCGCGAATTCCTGAGCCATACAACAAAAGGACATCATTTTCCAGAAACACCGTGGGTCTGCCTTTTGAGTAGCTCTCACGCTAGGAAAGAACCCATTTGTTACCAAAAACAAAAAACAAAGACGATGTCTTTTAAGTGTAAACTGTTTCTTCACGTGGCATTTTAAAAATGTACGTTGAAAAAATAAAAGTTAGCAAAACAACAATGCTTGTGTTGCTGGGGGTAGAATTTTACTGGCCTGTGAACCAAAACACTCTAGGAACCTTTTCTCCAGAAAGCTTCCCTTGAACCCCTCCATCCTCTCCTTTTCTCCCTCTTAGTCTACTTCCTTTCTTTCATTCTTGTCATACCCTGAACTTATCTCTTTGATTCACTAACTACCTTGTTTGATTACTCTTTCTCCTCTTTCAAGTCTCTTAAAGGTAAAGAATAGGTTCTATTCAATCTTTGCAACTAGGACAGCAGAGCAGTGTTGGCCATACACAATGTTGGTTGATTGTTTAAAAATAACATGAGAAAGAGGGTTTTTAATAATTTTTAAAATAATTCCTCTGAACATGTGCTGTGAATACTTTATGAAATATTTCTAGTGAAAAATAAAATTCCTTTCTTGCTCTTTGTTGATGAAACTTGAGCTTTCCCATGCACCAAATCTTTTTTTTTTTTTTTAATTCTAATATGAACATGTCCAACTTTCAAATGTTGGAGAGGTTGAGGTTCTGAACCAAATTAAAGACCCACCTAGGACCTTTGCGTTTAGCTTATTGTCACATTTGGATTAATAATAAAAAAATGTTCTCACTTGGAAGAGATATACATTATGCTTAGTAAAATAGCTAAATGTAAAAGCTTCCTATTTTCCTAATTCACTATTGTTAAAAACAGAGTAATACTATCTTCCTTCCTAAGTCTTTACTCCCTTTTCAGTGGGTCTAATTAACAACATTTGGAAGTTGATCTGAACTTCCAAATTCTGTTTATCTGCAAAAGGACTTTGGCTGACCTCCTGGGAGGTAGCCTGTAAATCCTTCGAATTTCTCCAGTGATAGGAATGTCTTTGTTACCCATGGCATGTCCCCTCCTTGCCCCCCATAGTTTAGTCTAAAGAGATGGCTCAGAGTGGGGTTAAACACATGGGTAGTTTTGGACAAGAGGCAGGGCATGAAAGCTGGCCACACCCAAAAGACAAAGCATGTGATAGAGGGTTGAAGCTTTGAGCCATGTGATATCAGCCAACATCTGGGAAGGTGAGGAGTGTATCTGGAGATTGAGTTCAACCAGGTAGCCAGCAATTCAATCAATCATGCCCACACAATGAAACCCCAATTAAAAACTCTGAATGCTGCAGGATGGGTGAGCTTCCAGGCTGGCAATATTCTTTGAGGACTGTCATAAATCTTAGCCATGAGGGTGATGTGTCCTGAATCCATGGAGATCCTCCCAGGCTTTGCCCCATGTCTCTTCTTTTAGCTGGGTCTTATTTATATCTTTGTTGCTATAATAAAATTGTAATCCTAAGAATAGCGTTGTCGCAAGTCCTATGAGTTATTCTAGCGAAATATCAACCCTGAGGGCATAATGGAAGTCCTCGAATTTGTAGCCAGTTGGTGAGAAGGGAGGGTGGCCATGCCCCTGGGAACCCCCAAATTTGTGAGGAACTGTATCTTACCCCGTGGAGTCTTCTCTAACTCCAAATTTGTGAGGAACTGTACCTTACCCCCATGGAGTCTGCTCTAACTCCTTACAGGATGGCTCAGCTTCATTAGTATGTACACTTATTAATTCTTATTTATTTATGAGGAAAAAAGGAAATGTGTACACATACATCTTGTGTATTCTTAGAGGTCAATATTAAATAAGTTTGAGTTTGATTTTTCATCAAATTTTCTATTTTCTGTAATGCAGGACTGCTGCCACATTTGGCTTCCTAGGTTCTTGGCCATGCTGCGAGAAAGAATTTGAGGGCCCAGTTCAACATAGAATAAGCAGACAGAAAATTTGTTAGGTACACATGTGAAAGGACAACTGGACACTCTCACAAAAACAAGGGTGAGAGAGGTGAGAGGCCCCGATACTATGGGGCAATTTGCTTTTACAGATTAACTTTACTTACTGCCCCTCCCTCTTCCTTGACTGGAGCCTTTCTCTTTCTCTCCAAGGCAGTGCCCGGTGGTAGATGGTGCATTTGAGTGGGTCAGTTGGCGTCACCCGTCTCCATAGGTGACTCACTCAGGTGGCGTCATTTGGCTCCAGGTGCTGTGTGTTGCTGTTCTTCTCAGAGATATTTTTCTTCTTGAGGCCTGAACATTTCTGGGAATTTTCCCTTTGCTCGGCCATACCACCACCCTAATTCTAACCCTATCTCAGGGCTTTCACCCCTCATTTTCATTGTACCACTTCCCCTCTCTGGTAACCTTTGACTCATACACAGCCCCATGTAGTTTGGCATCTTTCGGCAGCTGGCAAACGACTGTTCCCAAAAAACTTAACTTTTATCCCTTTTCTTATTTTCCAACAACAGGACAACCTGATCACCAACATTCTTGTAAGCCGTATCATCCAGGTGGCTATTTTGGTGTTTTTATTGTGCCATAATATTCTTGCAACAAAGATTGCTTGGAGTAAAAATGTACTTGATGGAAGTTTGGAAATATTTTCCTCTTTTAAAGATAAGACTGTAATGGTTTTACTGTGTAAATATGAGCAAAATACTTGGGAATTGTTTAGCTCCTTGAGGGACTTACATGGGAAAGAGGGGGACTTAGGGGGTGTAGCTTCCAAAAGAAGACCTGAGGCCAATGGGAAAGAGGGTCAGAGAGACAGATTCCCAAGAACATAAGGAAAATTTGATTCATTACTAGGAATGAAGAATGTATTGTCTGGTGAAGAAGTCAGTTCTGTATCACTGTAAGACTTTAAGAACAAAGAGAGTGGGTATGGGTGTCTGTTTGATATTAAAATGTTCACACTTTTACCCTGGATGCGAGGTAGATCTGGAGACTGTCCCCGAAGTCTCTTCTCTGACTCTGTAGTATTTTACACACTATGTGTCATTTGGTCCATGGCCAGTGGCCCCAGGCTTCCCTTACATGTGTCTCAGGAATTCCAACTACAAATCTCTGTTGAATCCATCAGAATTATTGGAGTGGATAAGACTTTAAAAATCATGAAAGAAATGGGGACTGATTTCAATTCCACTAGGATAATAGGCGCTTAGGCCCTCTTCTGTATCCACCTGGACTGGATATTTATAATGTACACACACTCACAATTCCACCGTAATTCTGTTTAGGACCCTAAATAAAATCTGAGAACCAGGAATGACATTAGCCCTCTCTGAACAGCTACTTGAAGACTCAGACTGAACAAGTCCTGAAGCAACATTCTGAGGTAGAGTGAGATTTAGGGCAGTGGCTGGTTGAGCAAAGGGCCAATTAACAGATGTGGTCGGGCCTCAAGGAAAATAAAACCTCTGAGACAGCAGGAATGAGCAGCACTGGGAGGACCAAACAACCCCCACATGGGTGAGTCATATATGCTCAAGCATCCATAGATGAGGGAAAAGCAGAGGGTAGTAAGATAATTAGTAAAAATTACAAAAGAGACAAAAATCTATAGAATAGTGGCCCCACAGTGTCAGGGCCTCTCGCCTCTCACCCCTCTTTTCTTGGGACAGTGTGCCTGCGTGTTCTCTCGTTTGCGTTCTTAATAAACTTTCTGCCTGTTTACTCTATGCTGTACTGTGCCCTTGAATTCTTTCTTGCAGCATGGCCAAGACCCTGGAAGTTCAAATCCGGCAACAGTCCTACCAGAGT
Source organism: Myrmecophaga tridactyla (assembly GCA_004026745.1). Lineage (NCBI taxonomy): Eukaryota > Metazoa > Chordata > Mammalia > Pilosa > Myrmecophagidae > Myrmecophaga > Myrmecophaga tridactyla. Next base: position 30,831 of record PVIY010013102.1, read on the forward strand.
TTCATTCTCAGTTTTCTACTGGTTACTCCCATGAGGCCTCTCATTTGTCCTCTTGAGCATTGCCCAAGTGAAAGGGGCTGGCTCTTTAATTTATTTGTCCATTTATCCTCATCACATACTGGTCCTTACTTCCTCCCCTAGTTCATTATCATCTACTGTTGTCGATTTCCTTGGCATTATGCCATCTAGATCCTTGGTCCACCATAAGGAAAGCCCTGTCTATGTCAAGGATAACAAATGGACTTATGACTGGTGTTTCAACTCCAGTGGATGCCTGCAGCATTGTGAGAAGAAAGATTGGGAAGTTGTGCCAGAATTTGGTGGGAAAAGCACCACTGCAATCGGATCTCTATTTTCAACAGGTGATACTCACTAAATAGAATTATTTTCCTGGTGAACTTAGTCAAAATACTTTCATTCTCACATGTGGGAGAGAAAGCTCAAAGGAAGGGAAGGAAAGAAAAAGAATTATTCTTAAAACCCTTTATGAGTTAAATACATAAATAAGCACACACAATTCTTGATTCCAGAAAATTTGAATTTCAAGAAAAGAGGATAAAAATAGGTATTATATGTCTAATTTCAGCTCACTTTCCTCTCCAAGGGATTCTCTCTCTACGAATTTTATTTTAGGTGCACCTTTTCCTTAATATAGTCTTTAAAAGGCATTTGGTTTTCTTCAGGATCTCCCCAGCAGCTATCAATAGACAAGTGCTGTATGAAGTCTGGCTTGTCTGTTGAGCAGAGACTGTTCAATGAATGCCAGCTCAGAAAAAATTTTAAAAATGGTTTTGAGTCTATAATGAAGAGAGAGTAGCGGCTTTCTATTCTAGTAAGACAGCATCTTGGGATCTTTTTTAATAATGAAAACCCCCAACCTTGCCCTCACTTGCTTTTCTGTTACTGACAAGGGAACTGAACTCAAGCTAGGAGAAATGAAATCTAACTTTGAAATTCTTTCTCGTGAAATACCTTTTCCTGCCCAGAGGCATGAATGGATATACTGGCTTAAATTTCCCCTCAAAAATAACTGTTTCTTTCCACTTCTTCTTCCCTTCCTCCTCCTTCCCCCTGTTCCTTCATTTCTTCTGCCTTTATTATCTTATTTCAAATACCTTTTTGTTTAAAAATTACTTGTTACTTGTATATGCATACAATTTTACATAAACTGTACAAATACCTGGTATTCTTTTGTTTGACTCCCCTTCTCTTTTATTTCCTCTCTTCTCACTCTACAGCAGGCTGAAAAATGTCCGACCCACCCAAAGATGTCCACATTCTAATCCCTGGACCCTGTGAATACGTGACCTTACATTTTAAAAGAGACGTTGCAGACATGGTTACAAATCTTGAGAAAAGGAGATTTTCCTGGATTATCCAAGAGGGCCCAGTGTCTTCTTATAAGAAAGAATCTGGAGGGTCCAGGTCAGAAAGAACATGTGATGATGGAAGCAGATGTCAGAGAAAAGATACAATGTTGCTGGCTTTCAAGATCCAGGAAGGGACCAGAAGCCAAGGACTAGAGACAGCCTCTAGACAGTAGAAAAGTCAAGGGAATAATTTCCTTCCTAGAGCCTCCAGAAAGAACGCAGACCTTTGGACAAATTCTAGATTTCTGGCCTCCAAAAATGTAAGAAAATAAATTTTTGTTGCCTTAAGCAACTGAGTTTGTGGAAAATTTTTATGGGAAACAGTAGGAAACTAATAATATCCTCTCATATGCCACACTGCTTCTGCCCCAACAAATTACGTGCATTGTTGGGCTAACCCTAGCTGTTAAAACTAAGATGCCAAAACATGATGGCTCCCACAAGATAGAAGTGTGCAGCTTGTTCCATTAACTGTTCAGTGCAAGGGTTCCAGGTGGGCAGGTGGCTCTCCTCCATGTGGCCATCCACAGATCCCACCTGGTAGAGATTCTGCTGTCTTCTGTATGTGGCTTCCAAGATCACTCTCACCACCACCTTTCCAGCCAGCCAGAGGAGGGAAAGAGAAGGCCAAGAAAGTGAAATGCAAACTGTGCATAACCTTTCACTTGCATTCCATTGGTGAGAACACTCTTAGCTTCAGCGGGGGCAGGGAGCAGATGGGGGAAGAGGGAGAGGCTGCAAAATGTGTTCCCCACCTGGACATCCACAGTCTAGCTGCTGGTTATTCACGCGTACCTCTGTGCTGGTTTGAATCTGTGGTATACCCCCCAGAAAAGCCACGTCCTTTAGTCCTCATTCAGAATTGCTGGGTGGGATCTTTTTTATTGTTTCCATGGAGATGTGACCCACCCAATTGAGGGTGGTAACTTTTGCTCATGTTGTTTTCATGGAGATGTGTCTCCACCCATTAAAGGTGGGGTTGCTTACTGCAGCCCTTTAAGGGAACCATTTTGGAAAAAGCTTTAGAGCCAGGAGAGCCCACACAGCCAGAGACCTTTGGAGAAGAAAGAAAATGCCCCCAAGGAAGCCTTATAAAATAAGAAGAGAAAACTAGCAAATGTTGCCACATGCCTTCCCAGCTGACAGAGGTATTCTGGACCCATTGGCCTTTCTTGAATCAAGGTAGCTCTCCCTGGATGCCTTAGTTTGGACATTTTCATGGCTTTAGAACTGTAAGCTTGCAACTTAATAAATTCCCCTTTTTAAAGGCCATTCTCTTTCTGGTATATTGCATTCCAGTAGCTTAGGAAACTAAAATAACGTCCTTTTTTTTATATGCAGAACACCCAGCTCCTGCTTCCCAAAGCCTCATTCAGGTACTGCATCCAGCTCAGCACCCAAGATCTCTGGGTCAGGTCCAGACATGGCTCCTCGTGGTCTGAGAGTGTATGACCAGGTCTCCTCCACATATACCTGATATAAAATGGTAGAGCAGACACAGGATAACTGCAGTTGAATTCTTATTTTGAAAAGGGGGAATGAGAAACTCATGGCTATCACTGGTCCCTGGCAGTGATGGGTCACTCCCAGCAGGACAGCAAGAAACAATGGTTCTGGCACAGTAGAAAGTTCCTTAAATAGATGTTGATTCTGCTCTCTGGGAGGAAATCCTTCTCATTGTCCTTTCTGTCTGCTGGCTTTGCCTCTGGGAAGCCTTGGCCGTTAGCCTTCCTCACACATCTGAAGTTTGTTTTGGAGAGAATGCCTTCCTTGGAGGCTGTATAGCTTTTCCAGTCTATATCCTTAATACAAGTTTGGAATGCAAGTTTTGTTTTAAAGTCCAAACATGTGGCTCATTTAAGGGCAGGATTGAAGTTCCTTTAATGATATCATTCTCTCAGAGGCAGTAGGCTTCTGATACATTTCCTCCTAGTTTCAAGTGCCTATCACCCCACTAGATATAGTTCTTAAGCCTGCTGCAATTCTCCATTTCTTTCCTTCCTCTTTCAACACATGCCCATCTCTCAACTTTGGCTAACCTGAGGCCATCTGAAATGATAGGCTTTGGTGGGAAGGCAATACTCTTCTTCCTTTAAAATAAACTTTTCTGCAGGGATGGAGCCCCACTTTTTATTCTTAATGGGAAGCACTGAGAAAGGTTTTGAGCAATGAGTGACAATAATCTTGTCTCTTGTTGTTTGGGTCTAGAAGCAACAGGCTTTTCAACTAACTGGTTCCCAAACCTCTCTATCCCCACCCACGTCTCTTGGAAACAGGACCGTTCTTTCCTGAGCTCACCTCTTTCTTTTATTAACTTGCTAAAAGCAACAAGGAACAGGTAGCACACACCAAAATTCTGATACTTACCAGCTGCTTTTCCCAGAGCTACAGACTGGGCAGGCATGTGATGTACCTTCCACATTCCTGCACACATAGTTTGACCAAATAGTTTCCCATAGCATAGCAAGTCAACAACTTTCCAGTGACCTATTTCCCTGAATTACTACAAAAAAGGAGACCAATAAATCAAATTGAACGCTTGCCTTAGATTGTTATGAGTAAGAAGTAAACTTTGACCTAATTTGAGCAACTAGATTTATTGACCTCTTTATTATAGCAGCTTGTGTTACTCTAACTAAAACAGAAATTATCTTGAAGTGGTGTGCACAAAAAACTAAAATCTGTGGCTTGGCCCAGTGGTCAAGTGGCAGATGTTAAGGAAACCTATTTAGGAAGATGGATTCTGATGGCCAACCAGCAGTCTCTACCACAAAAAGTCAACCACTCATTATAGATATTTTAAATAATTTTTTCATTGTTCATAGAATCATTTTCTAGAATATTCTTAAGAACATATTCTTCTGTATAAATATTAAAATCATTTCACAAAATTAGAAAATCTTTGGGGAAGTGTTTTTTTGCAATTACAGTTTAAAATATGTTCTATTTCATTATTTTATTTTACTTTGGAAATGCCAATTATATAAATGCTGAGTATCTTTTGCTTGTATATAGTTTCTCGTTTTTGCTCTAATTCTTTTAGTTTCCCTCTCCCCTTCCCCATTTTCTTTATTTCTCTCATTTCTATCTCTTCTGCCACTTTTATTTCCATGATATTTATTCTCTCTTGTGCATGTGACAACCTAAGATGATTTTGCATTTTTCTTCAAAATTTTCCTACGTTCCAGTCATCTCTTGTCTGAATAAAATTTTAAAAGTCTGTGATAGTCTTTAAGGGTTGCAATTGCTTTATAGAGTCTTTTTTTTTTTTCAAATCATTTTGGGAAATTGTAAATCAATTATCCCCTGCTTTGTGGATTCCCTATTTTTTTTTTTTTGATCTTCTTTGTTGTTTATGTCTTTCTCCTGCTGAGAAGGTTTAATTTCTGTCTTTTCTTACAGTATCTTTCTATGGATACAGAATTTTTACCTTTATAGTTCATATTTGTATGAGTTGGATTTTATTGGGCCAGCTCTTAAAAGGAGAACTCAAATTAACTAAAGGGCTACCTCTCTCGGATTCTCAGTTAGAGGGCAACTTCATCTATTGTTACGATAACAGGCAGTTTCTAGAACACAATTCTTCTCCTGATGCTGTCCATACCTTTTTCTTTGCTCTCCCCTGTTCATTCTCAGAGCTGTCCACTGAATTCCCATTCAAGTTAAAGCCTTTTTATTCCCTCAGATAAATATTTGCTGGTGTTTAGGTTTCCACTAGTTCACTGGGAACTCCCAAATCTTTTCTAAAACACCATAGTGGCTACCTGTATTAATTATGTCAATTTCTGTTTTTTCCTGAAAAACTTACAGATTTTTTGGAGTTTGCAGATTTCCTCTATCTTCTCATTTTACTGAAAGGTGTTGATTATTAATGTTTTCCTACATCTTTTTTGTTGCTCTGGATGGCTTAAGGAGGAAAGACATGAAGATTGGGTTCTGAGCTGCCACTTTACAGCTCATACCTTCAGCCCTTCTTGTTTTGTAAAATAAACACCTCGGGCTATAAATTACACTCTGTGTACAGCTTTGGCTTTATGGTGAACCTTTATTTGTCATTGGTTGAAGGTTTACTCTGGACCAGGTAGTACCCATGGGTTTAATTCTTGCATCAATCTCACGAGGCTAACCTGGCCCCACTTCCACCTCACAGACAAGGGGACCTCCTTGGTGGCCACGGAGGGTAGCGTCAGCCTTAAGCCTGGGCTCCTGGATGCTGAGGCCAATACCAGCAGATATTTCTATCTCTTTTTGTTGTTCTAATTAAAAAAGATTTTTTTAGTTGTGCATTTATCATCCCAAATGACTTTTTTCTTTTTTGTGAAAAATAACGTATATACAAAAAAGCAATAGGTTTCAAAGCACATTGCAATAATTAGTTGTAGAGTAGATTTCAGTGTTTGGTTTGGGTTTCAATTCCGCAATTTTAGTTTTCACTTCTAGCTGCTCTAAGGTACTAGAGACTAAAAGAAATACCAGTATAATGATTCAGCAATCATACTCATTAGTTAAACCCGACCTTCTCTGTAAAACTCCACCATCATCTTTGATCTTTCTCCCACTCTTTAGGGTATTTGGGCTATGCCCATTCTAACTCTTTCATGTTGGACGGGGCTGCCGATAATACGGGATTGGGGGCTGGAACTAGTTGATGGTCTGGAGAGGCTGGGCCCTCTGCATTTCAGGACTTATCTGGTTCAGGGACCCATCTGGAGGTTGTAGGTTTCTGGAAAGTTACCCTAGTTCATGGAATCTTTATAGAATCTTATATAACACCCTAACTTTAGGAATTCTTGCCATAGCATTTTTAAACTCCCTCACAGCAGGCATTTTTAAAGTCATGTTACAGATGTTGTACACATTCTGAGATACCATACTTCTGTTTTCATTCAGTTCAAAATATTATCTGATTTTCATTATTATTTCTTATTTGACCTATGACCTTAAGAAGTATGTTTCTTAATTTCCAAGCATAAGGCTATCCTAGTTACTTTTTTTTTTGTATGTGGTGGGGTCACATTTCTTTATTTTTCCATGTGAGTATCCCATTCTTGCTACACCATTTGTTGAAGTTTTTGTTTATTTTTTGTTTGTTTTGCTTGTTTGTTTGTTTTTGGGAAGCGTATGGACCGGGAATCGAACCCAGGTCTGGCAGGCGAGGATTCTGCCACTGAATCCTAGGCACATTTTAGTTACTGATTTTTAGTTTAAGTTTGCTGTGCACAGAAAACATGCTCTACTTTCTTTCAATCTTTTGAAGTATGTTGAGACTTATATATAAAGTTCATGAGGTCTGTTTCGTAGCTGTTGAGAACCACGTTCTAAAGAGGTAAAATATCTCAACATTGATAATATTTTATGACTGTTTGATCTTCTTTGTTTTAGTGTCCCAATTGCTAAGGCAAAGGCCATGCAATGTGTTGGTTTAACAAGAGGAATTTGTTGGCTCAGGGCTTCAGGCTGGAAGACTGGCTCCCCACCCAGGCTGGCACCTCTGGCTGCGGTGAACCTGGAGCTTCCTTGGCTTTCTATCACACGCAAAGCACATGGCAGCATCTTCTCCTTTCTCTTCTGGGTTCCATGGACTTCTGGCTTCTGGCTGCTCCCTGTGGCTCCACTTCATGTGCTCAATTTCTCTTTGCTTTTAAGGACTGCTGCCACATTGGAGTAAGGCCCACGGTCAGTTTGACACATCTTAACTAATCACATCTTCAAAGGTCATGTTTACAAATGGTTCCATACCCACAGGCCATGGGTTAGGACCTGAACATGTCTTCGGCGGGGTGGGGGGCATAATCCAATCCCCATTATCCTTACTTATTTTTCTACAGGTTTTATTGATTAATAAGAAAACTACCTCAAAATTTCCCACTCTGCATGTGGTTTTGCTTAATTCTCTTCATAGTTCTCACAATATTTTGTCTTATGTCTCTCCCTCAAATTTTTATGATGTTACATATTGAAAAATTAAGCTATTAATTTTCTGTGTGTGGCTGAACATTAATTAACCTGTCCCCTACTAGTGGATATTTTTATCTCTAGTTTGTTATTTTATAACAAACAATACACTATGTGTATGTGTGGTTTCTTTTCTTTATAATTAGAGTAATTGTAGGATCCCATAGCAAGGATGGCATTCCCATATACACACAGTCTTCCTTATTATTAACATTTTTGCATTATTGTGTTAGCTTTGCTACAATTGATGAAACAATATTATTATAATAATGCTATTAAATTTGGCCCACTATTTACATTAAGGAGCATGCTTTGTGTCATACAGTTCTATGGATTTGTGTGTGGCAACTTTACATAAAATCTAAAATTTCTTTTTATCCTCTTGGGAATATAAAGTTCAGTGATGTGAATTACATTTACAAAGTTGTGCCTGCATCCCCACTGTTAGTTGCCAAAGCTTTTCCCCCAAACAGAAACTCCATTAAACATCAACTCCCCATTCCCCTCCCTGGTAATCCATATTTTAGTTTCTGACTCTATGAATATGCTTATTCTAAATCATATAGAATTTGCCCTTTTGCGTCTCCTTATTTCACTCAACATAGTGTCCACAAGGTTCATCCATGTTCTCACATGTATCAGGACTTCATGTCTTTTCACAGCTGCATAATACAGCATTCTGTACAAATACCACATTTTGCTTATCCGTGCACCCGCTGATGGACACTTGGAGTTCCATCTTTCAGCAATTGTGGATAAGGCCGCTATGAACACTGGTGTACTGATATCCATTCATGTCCCTGCTTTCAATTCTTTAGGGTAAATACCTAGAAGTGGGCTTTATTGGTTTCCATGGTAATTGCATATTTAACTTTCCTCCCCAGTGGCTATAATTTGCTCAACTCCTCTTCAGTGTTCTGGGCATTTGATTTTCAGCTCTGGGTCCTCCCTGCCTTACAGTGGGAACTTTGCCTCAGGGGACCCTGACCCAGGGAGCCAGGCGCACTCAGTTCTCAAAAACACTGATTTTTTTTTCCATTCAGACTCACCAGCAATTAGGGCTGAGCCTGGGAGAATGCACAACTTGCCAGAAGTTCTGCTACGGGGCGCTCTGGCTTCCAGGGAGCTGCTGTGGATCTCCCTGGCCCTGGGTCCCTGTGCCTGGACATGTGTGGGATCCAGGAGGCTCTGTGGCCAGTGGTCACAGGAGGAGGGGCAGGGCCAGAGCTCTGCGCTGTGTCTCACAACATGCAGGGACCAGCATCCTAACATTTATTTTGGTGGGTTTCCCTCCTTGGGGTTTCTCCCTTTGATTCAGCATTTGTGAAGTCTTTCTTCAGTCTCTTTTGCTTCAAAGTTCCAAGCAAGTTGACTCTGTACTTTTATTTAGCAGAAAGTGAAAACCTTCTGGGGATATATTATGCTGCCATCTTGACAACGTCACCTCCAGCCATTTATTATTCTCTCGTTAATCTGTTTTGTCTTGAATAAATTTTATCTTTTACTAATGTGTGCTACTGTGGGAATACCTGCTTTCTTTTGTTTTGCTGGTATATTTTTCCTTTCCTCTAACTTTCAACCTAACTGCATCCTGGTGTTTTGGATGTATCACTTGTAAACAACCTATAGCTGTCTGAATTTTAAAATCCTGTCTGATAAGCTTTTGTATTTGAATTTAGTTCATTTACATTTGTTGTAACTGATATTTTCACATTTATATGAACTACCTTATTTTGTGCTTTTTCATTTCGTGCCTTTTCATTTCCTTCTTTCCTGCCTTATTTTGATGAATTGAATATTTATCTCTCTTTTTTTCTTTCTTCAAGAATGGTACTTATATATTTTGTTACTATTCTGTTGTCACTTTATGATATCACAGGAAGCTTGCAAACTTATCAAAGTTTAAAGTCACTCAGCATCTTTATTCTGTTCCCAACAAATACAAAAATATTTAAAAAAGGGGAAAAAAGCCTTGTGGCTACCATTAGGGCTATCCACAAATGTTCCAGCACTCTTCTTTAAACCTCATGGAAGGATTGCCCGTTCTCACCCCCATGCTTTGAATTTAGATCTGGCCACGAGACTTGCTTTGGCCACTAAAATATGATGGAGGTTATATGTAATTCACCTTATTCTCTTCCCACTGCCATTGTAACCTTGGAAACATCTGTCAAAATGGAACCCCAAGTAGCCTGGGTCCTCAAGTGTTATTCAGCCCAAACTGAATGATTCAGCCCTTTCTAACAGGCTATTTAATTCTTCTTTTTGGCAGATCCCATAATATATTTTATCTGTACTTTTTGTAGTTGTTGTTTTTGGGTTTTTTTGCAAGGACAGGCTCCAGGAATTGAACCCAGGTCTCCAATGTGGCAGATGAAAATTCTGCCACTGAGCCACCATTGCACCACCCCTATAATACATCTTATATATCAAAGTGTATTTAGTTTACCCAGATATTTACAACTGTTTGTGTTTTACATCTTTTATTAAGGATCACTTTCCTTCTGCCTGAAGTACATCTTGTAGAATTTTCCTTAGCGTGGATCTGCTAGTGACAAACTCTCCTATCTTTGGTCAGTCTGAAAATGTATCTGGCACTTATTCTTGAAATATACTTTCACTGATTATAAGATTTTAGTTTGACACATGTGATATGGATTTCTTTTCATTCATTGGTCTCCTTGAATCTGTGGTTTGGTGTCTTTCATTAGCTTTAGAAACTTCTCATGCATTCTCTTCACTTTTTTTACTTTGCCTAATGCTTTTCTTACTTCCTTCTGGAACCCTGATTAGATGTATATTGGAAGTCATTCTCTCTTTCACTTGTTTCAATCTCTCATTACACATCTGTGCTACATCTGGATAATTTCCTAATTCTCTCTTTAGCTGTGTCTAATCTTCTGTCAAACCTATCCATTGGGATTTTACTTTCAACTATTACAGTTTTCACTAACAGACATTCTGTTTGACTCTTATTTATACTTGGTCATTCTTTACAGCTTTTTGTTCACTTCCCATATTTTTAAACTTGTATTTTATTTCCTTAAATACATTAAACATAGTAATTTTATAAGTTGTCTGATATTTCCAGTAACTGAAGTCTTTGTGACTTTGTGAGTTTATTTCTACTGTATATGTCTATATCTGTATGTATACATATATATATATATATATATCATCTATATTCCCATGCATGTTAGTTTTTATTCATGGTATTTTACTTCCTTGTTTCTTCATGTATTTATCCATTCATTCATTCATTCATTTTTATTTTGAGCTACACATTTTTCTTGGAATTTTAAATGTTGGAATATTAAGAGGTGTGGGATGTTAGGGATTTTTTTTCAAAGAGGACTTGTGCTTGTACTGTGAGGTGCTAGTAAGGTACCTCTTTAAACTAAGTCTTTGGCTTGAGTTTTTTTATCCTGGCAAGGTGATTTGATTTAGACTGCAAACCTGCAAAGCAGCTTGTGGTCACAACTCGCCAGGGGCAGCTATCTTTTCTTTACCAGTCAGACCCAAGGCAAATGGGCACGTTTCCTTCTGGGTCTCTGTGTGTGTCTGTGTGGGCAGGAAGTTGTTTCCAGTTTACCCTCATGCTAAGGCACCCAGCTCTATGGGATGAGGGTCTCCTTTTGGACTCCCACCTCGGGCTGACCCCAGGTCTTGTCTCCTATATTTGTGGGCTTCCGAAGTAACAAATACTGAAGCTTGGGTTACCCCAGCTTGGTGACTGGCCCTTAGCAAAAGCCAGCTCTAGTACTCCAGTTACTTTTCTAGGTTCATGCCTGTATCTATATTTTGAACAGAAATTTCCTTACTTTCTTGCTTATTTGCAATGCTTAAAGGAATTTGTTCAACATTATTTACTGTTTTCAGAGGGAACGTATGTCTCAGCATCCAGCTGGCCATATACCAGAAACAGAAGCCTCTCTTTCAGTTTTTTTTGTTGTTGTTTTGCATGGACAGGCACTGGGAATCGAACCTGCGTCTCCAGCATGGCAGGCGAGAACTCTGCCTGCTGAGCCACTGTGACCTGCCCCTCTCCTTCAGTTTTAAAACAAACATTTATTGATTCTCTTCTAAGTGTCAGAACCTATTCTCGTGCACAGGGGAGTAACATGAAGTTCCTGTCTCAAGGCCACTGTGGTACATGGGGGAGATGGGTTGTTGAGTCACATGATAGAGAGCGACAGAGCTGAAAAGACTCTCAGAGTACTTAACTGAAGCTAGGAGATACTTGGAAAGGTCAACCAACCCATCTGGGAGCTCACGGAAGACCTTCTGGGTTAAGTGCTGAAAGCAGTGATCTCTTAGCCAAACAAAAGCAAGAAGCAAATAGCAATATTGAGAGAAAATAGCATGTGACATGCTTAAAGCTTGAATGTGAAAGAGAAAACCCTTCGTTAAACGACCAATCATTCAGATGGCACTAGAGCTTTGGGGTGCGATGAGGGAAGGTGGGTGGGGAGGGATGACAATGGAGAGCCTTAGGGTACTCCAGGAACAGGAGGTAAGATGGCCAGCTACTTATTTGGGCTTAACTTGAAGGCCTCCAAAAGTATGTTGTGGGAACAACAGGCACAGTTTATCTTACCAGAGTGCTTTTGCTTTACGGAGGGAGAGAGAAATACTGAGTTGAGTGGGAGAAGAATGTATTTTAAATGTATATTATTTGAGCAACAGATTCTGGGCTCATTTGACTGGAGAAGCTGGAGTAGAGAAGGGAGAGATAGAGTAGAGGGTAAGGGGTTAAGGGAGCCGCTGATCGAGTATCAACTTCATGTGAACGAGAGAAAATGTCTAAAGGGGGATTTTTCGGTGGTACCACTGCACTGAGCATGACTCAACCATGCCTCATGGTTCGTCCAGGGAGCTGGTCCAGGGAGCTGTAATTCACATGTTAGGGGCTTGGAGAACAAAAAGAAACCCTATGGGCTCTAGGCTTGTACAGACAAGTAGGGATGGAAGTGGGGGGAGTCCAGGGCATCATGTGGTTTCGAAGGGCTTCTGGGGCTGGGGAGAGGTTTGTTGGAGATGGTTCGACAGGAGCGAGGCTGGCACAGCAGACTGCAAGGGTCCCTGTGGGTGTGAAACACATGGACTCAGCGCAGGTGAGGAAGAACAGAGAACAGACACTCGTAGCTTAACAGGGTGAACAATGGGCGAGTGGCGAGAGAGAAGCGAAAGGAGTCAAGGCTGACCTCCAGGTTTCTACGTTGGACAACGAATGGATGGTGAGATAAAATATACCCAAGGAGGAGGAAGTCTAAAGGGGAGGGTGGTGGTTCAGTGTTGGACTTGTTGAGTCTCAAGTGTGTTTTTCTGTTGCTTAGAGAGCCATATCCACCACTAGGAAGGGATAAACACTTATTCTAAATTGGGGGCAAAGATCTAAAATGGAAATAGCCTTTGGTGAAATGGCACATGATCGTGAACACTGCGTCCTGTGTTCTCATTTGGACGTCATGCCCACTCTGCTAACTCCAGCTCAGTGCATTCCTGTCCTGAAGTTTCTTACTGACTAGGAAGTAGAAACAGTCATTTAACTTACCAAATACTTCTGAATCCGCATGCTGGCCAAATGAAATTTCCCTGAGATCATGAGAAAATTTGGGTACCCAAGTGAGAATACATGGTTGATTTTCTGTATCTTTCCCAGCCTTACTCTCATCTCACATCCACCAAACTAGTCAGCTGACCTACGGCCTACCACATCATCATTGTATCTCCATTATTTAAAAAGTAGGTTCGCCCATCTCAGAAATCCATTCACTGGAAAGACTTATTCTGCTCGTATCCTTGCTTTTCTTTTAGACTCCAGAGAAGTTCTGTACAAAGGACAAGCCTCTTGCTTTCTGACAAGCATCACATCTATACCCAAAGAAAATGATATAGATGTATAGCATTTGCTTAACTATAAAAGCATAATGCAGAAAGCTCAAGAATGTGAGAGTTTCTAATTAAAACCAAAGCCGACAGAGGCAGTTTTGCTCCCTGCTACCCCTTCTCATTTTCTCCAGCTGCCCAGTGTGAAGGACGGTTTGATTGTTTGATTCTTTCAAACCCTCATTGAATTCTCCTCTGCCAACCTGGAGAACCCCGCATGAATTGTCCCTCTTACACCCACGTCACCCCCTGGCCTTCTCTCTGAGTCCTCTCCAAGCACACCTAAGGAAGAACCCAGGGAACGCTGTCATTGCACGTTTTCCAAAGGGCTGGACTCCTTGTGAAGCAAAACTGTGTCCACCCAGCCCTGGACGGAGTCGGGCTGTGCCCTGGACTGTTGTGCTGCTGGGTGCACGCTACCTCCTCCCAGCTCTCCAAGGCCTGGCCTGGTCCTTGTGGAAACAGCGAAACACAGTTTGTAGTAAAATCCAAAGGGAAAGCAAGAGGCCACCTGGTAGCTGGTGCACATGCGGGACAACTTCTTCCACACGTTCCTTCAATGAAAAAGGGCAATGGAGCCACCAAAGCCTTCCCAAGGCACCCTTTGTATTTCTCAAGAGAGGGCTCCCCCAGCCAGCACAAGGGGGACAAGAGAAAACAAGAGCAATTCAGCCGTTTCCTGAGAAAGAAATCTGTGATGACATGTTGTGGACTCATGAAGGCACTGCCCGGGTTTCCTCGGAAAGTGCCCAGCTGGAGACCTTCAGGGACACGGCCAGTGGTGCTGGGCAGGGGCCGTTTGTCGTTGTTGGCTTGGTCTTGGTTCCCTCAGTTCTCGCACTTAGAAGAAGCAACAATCATACTTGTTGCCATGGAAAAAGACAGTTGGCTATTTGGTCCTCAGAAGTCCCACTTCCAGTGCATTGAGGGGTTAAGTATGGCACCAAAAGTCTAAAAAGCATTTTTTGGGAATGTTTGCCACTCCTTTGGGGAGGTTAGAGGCTGTCAGCCCCAGCGGGGGACCTATTGGTTATCACCCAGGCCACTGGACATTTATCTATCTCATTTGAATTTTCTTACTATATATATATATACCCAAGTGTGTTTCAATACATATATATATGTATTTAAATGCCTGGAATAAACACCCTAATCTGACTGTTGGGGGACTGTCTAGGTATTGTTTATATATGAAATTTTCATGTGGCATAAACTGATGCTTAACGTACAAAGGAGAGTTTAATGTGAGGCTGTAGAAGGTTTAAATATCATTGCATAGTAGTGACCTTTAGGCAACGACAATTTTATGTAATCCCATTACAGTTCTGGGTGGATTGTAGCTAGATTTTATTTGAGAACTCCAGCTTTCTTATAAAATTCATAAATTATTTCAATTGTATTGAAAATTTGAGACAACATTTTACTTAACACTTAAAAGAGTATCTTGGCAGTCCTCCTAAATACTCAGATTTTATGGGAAGGCCTGTGAAATTCTCTCAAGACTAAAAATGAGGCAGGAAATGAGCCCCACTCAGTGACCCCAAGTCGTTTCAATACCCGTCCTGAATTCAGCAGCAGAAGTACAGAGGGAAATAGTAGGAAATACTCACCCAACACCCACCAGTCCCAAGGGCTGTGCCGAAAGCCGATGCCCCACCCCTGTGCCAACACCCCGCTTAGGTGTCGCCCCAGGAGCTTACGTTGTGGTGTGAGACAGACAGGCTTTCATGGGAAAGAGAGATTTACTGAGTCCTTTAAATATGTAGGATTCTAATGGGAAGTTCTGAGTGATTAACAAGCATTTTCTAAATCCCTCAAAAAAAAAAAATCAAACACCGTGCTTCGATCGGATTGGGCTGCAGAAGGAGGACTTGGGCGTCTTTCCTGCACTGTGGCTCAGCATGGCCAAGGTGGTGCTGGGGCCGCACGTGGGACTGGAAACAGGGGTGAGCCCTGGTGCCCCGTCCCAGGGCCTGTGCCCATGTCCTCCTGGGGAAGCCCCCCACGCTGAGACCTTCTGTCAGCTGGTGCCCTGCACTGCAAATTCTCTGTTTATTTAACCTAAAAGTCCTTATGAGAACCATCCACAAGGGGATATAAATGCCCTGTTGATAATTATTTTTTTTCCTAAATTGCCTTACTGTTAATATTTGAAAATAGACAAGGGACACTAAAATGCCTATGACCAAAATGAGACAGAAACCTGGACAAAAGTATTTGGGAATTGGCAGCGCAGGAAGGCAAACTCAAATACTTTCCCCCTTCCTCGGTGCAAAGAAGATCAAACGTCATAGAGAGAATGCAAAATGGTTACAAAGAGTGTTGCCAAATCTCCCCCAAAGAAAGTACCACAAGCTTTTCTTAAAAATCCTACTTCTCCTATTTCCTCGTATTTCTGAGTGGTTACACAAAATTGTAATTGCCACGGGAGCAGAGACAGGGAATAAATGATCAATAACAATGTTACGATGTCGCTTCAAGATGAATTTATGTCCCTCAATCTCTGCTGTGTATTTCTTGATTACCAGAAAGTGGTTTAAATTAGCAAACTTCAGTTCTCTCAGAATATTAAACTATGTCTACACCTTCCAAGGATTTATGAATGAAAATAAGCCAAGATCGATGGAGTTTGTTTGTGGTAGCTGTTAAAACAGTTGCAGCTCTCCCATTAGAAGCACAAATTCAGATTTTAAGGCCAAAAAAAAATTGTCAGGCATATATCTGGTAGTGTATATTGTTTAAAATATTAACAGTAAGATGCTTTTAAATTTTATTTTAAAGAATAAGGAATTCATAGTCCCTGATAATTATTGCTATAAATAATTTTAAGTTTAAACAAACAAGAGTTGAAATTTAACGCTCAATTTAGATGGGGCCTAGCATTGTAATAGTTATTTTGGTTACGTTTAAATGGCAAATACTCTTGTTTAGAAAAACCCAAATTCAATATAAGAGCTTTAGGGTGGGCCACGGTGGCTCAGCAGGCAAGAATGCTTGCCTGCCATGCCAGAGGACCCGGGTTCGATTCCCGGTGCTTGCCCATGTTTAAAAAAAAAAAAAATATATATATATATATATATATATATATATATATATATATATATATATATATAAAAGAGCTTTAGAAGTATACAGACAGAATGAGGTAGTTTTCTGATCCAACGGTTAGTATGAATGCATTTTCTAGAAAGAAGTTGCCTAGAGAACATTAAATGTATTGAGAGAAAAGCGCACTGATCACTATGTTAGATAGATCATGTAATCCAGAGAACTAAATTGTGTGGGAAGAAAATCAAATCATGCTAGCTTCAAAGAAATCCCACAAAAGTAAAGAGTGAATCTCTTTAACTCACTACTCAGGGAAAAAGAAAAGAAAAAAATATCTTCAATAGTTGATTCAGAGTACGGAAACCAAGTGGAAATCTTCAACTAACAATCATATCTTTGCGACAGGAGATTCATGGCAGCTAGAGAGCAAATAATTAATTCAAATACCATCTCCCCTCCACCAATTTCTGATAATGCGAACAGACTGCGCACACAATACGTGGGGACTGCTGGTCAAGGTGAAAATAAAGCTAGTTTTTTTTAACACTTGGAATTGTCTAAATCCTTTAGGATTCTACACTCTTCTCACCAATCTGGGCAGTTGTATGGAGTGATTTCCCAGAGGTCAGCTGTTGGTAAAATGTTCCACTGCTCATACTTGGATGAACAGTGATGCATGAATAGAACTTGTATTTGGATACCAGGAAGACCAGAAGTCATACCTTGTTTATAGCAACTTGTGTTTTGATAGAAAAAAAATCGATTAGCTTGACTTTCTATTTCCACCAATTTGTTCTGGATTTTAAATAGTGAAACATACAGCATTTGCTATGTTGCTCTAAATGTAAGATAGATATCTAAGTTAACGACCCTTGTTTTCAAGTTACATTTAATTCTACACTTCTTTCAACTTTGTCTGGGCCGTGGATGTTAGATACTTCCTTTGCGTAAGGTGGGGTTTCCACTTTATCTCATTCCCCACCCCTGGTAGGACAAGAACAGACACCAATACTGTTCGATCAGCTGGGAAACCCTGAGTGGGAGTGTCCAGCCATGAGCAGCCTCATTGGTTTCTCCAGCTACCTGTCCAGATATTGTTTTCTAAGCCCATCATGTCTGGAAGAACTTAGGGAAGCCCTGTTCTGGGGACCCACCTGAACTCCAGTTTTGGGGCAGGAGCCAGTTCTCCTAGCTTTTCTTTAGGTACATAGTCCATGAACCGAACCCAGTTCTCCCACATGACAGGCGAGCATTCTACCACTGAACCTAGCTTGTAACTCCTTAAGAAGGTTAAGGTTAAGTAACCTGCATGGAGAAAGAATAGGGGAAAAGGATGTTGGGAATTTTGTCAGTTGTGGGTTAGTTTGGCAGGAGGTATAAGCTCGGCTGGACCACAGCATAAACAAGAGGCCGGAATGAGAGCAAAACAGTTGCTGTAGTAATTCAAACTCGAAGTGATGCAAGTTCGGATGGAGGAAATCATTGGTTCAGACCGGATTTAAGTGCCAAGAACATGTGGGAAAAGCAGGTGGAACTAGTTGCTTGAATTTGCATCTCTGTACCTACTTCTCACGTCACTTTTCGGAGACTAGACAAATTCCTTATGCTCTCCTTAGAACATAACAAGACTTTCCGAATATTCCCTTGGAAAACACGCTCGGCCCTCCCCTTTTAGACCACTCGAGGCCAGCATTGCATGCAGCTGCTTCCACGGGAAGGAGCCAACACAAGGACTGGGCATCTCAAGGAAGAATAGTACTAAGATGGCCATAGAAAAAGGACTAAAGGACTAGTTGTTTAACTTCAATGGTGTAATTATTTGTATCCCAGGGCAGTAGGAAAAATACTTCTGAGATTGGCAATAAAGATTGAGGGCTTGGTTTGGGACCTTAAGAAAATCCCTAGGAAGGCTTGGAGCCCCAACCTGCTGTGCCTGGCTTTGAGTGCTGCCTTTCTCAAAAAGCAGTCAGACACAGATGGAAATCAACTGGGACTTTCACCTAAGACAGGAAAACAGAGTGGCTCTTCAGAGGATGCTTGCCAAATAGTAATCCCATAAAACATTCCTCTAGGGAATGGGGTTATTTCACATCAGGCCATATTAAGAAGCAAAACTTTCTCCTAAAATTGAACTCTCTTTACCATGAACGGATGAGGTAACTACCATTCTGAAAAGAACCTACTGCAAACCACTCAGCTCCCTTGTCTACCAGAAGACCGGAAGTATACTAGATGTCCTGCATAAAACTGGGTCCTGGAATGCTTCCGTTACATACGCTGGATAATTATCATCCTGCTTTTATAGTGCTCATTTGTCTTCCCCATCCCAGACTCAGAGGTGTGTGCAGCAGGAACTGTCCGGGGACCAGGAATCATGCTCCATACAAAAAACGCGCCTCGGATGAAATTATTTTGTGAGTTTTCCTTTCACTCACTTTTGGAATTTCAGTAAATCAGCAAGGGTTCCAAAACTAGATTTGCCTATTGAAACAATGTAGTTGACAGTGCTGTCTCCAACTTATTTATTCTCTACCTCCTTCATCACCTGATTTTAAATTCTGTACAGGTGAAATAACTTCAGCACAAGTCAATTTATTCCATGGTCCAAACAGTGAGAAGAGAGATCAAATTTAGCAGCTTTTTTCTAAGTGTTTAAACACACACACACACCACCCCAATCACTAGCGCATTAAATGTAAAACAAAGAAAAAACCCCACCCCTTTGTTTGTGACATTCCTCCTATGATGAAAGGAGCCAGAAATTACTGACACAATCAAGCACTCGCGCTCAAGGTTAGTCAGCAGCTCATCTCTAGAAAGCACACACATTCCAGATCAAGTAGGGAAGTTAGCATGCAAGTGTAGAATTGAAATCTTGATCCAGATGATGTACATAGTTTCTATCTCCCTGTTGACAAAACACATGAATTCCTAGGAAGCAGGTTACATGTTTTCCAGTCTGCTTCACACCACCAAGCTTTTGAGCATTTCCATGCTTTGGGTAAAATAAGTCTCTGGCGCTGAGGAAAGCAAGCTTCCATTGCTCTGCAGGAAATATATGCACGGCATACACTATCTCCGTGGCTTTTAATTTCTGGCTTTTCGCAAAATATTTTACCCTTAAATGTTCCATCATTGTTGAAGAACATAACATAAAGAGGGGTGGCAGCAAAACACAAGGAAATTTTGTTTTTAAAATAACTTTTAAGAAAATAATTAAAATGTCCTGTCTGGGCTATGTCCCTAGACCACCTATTTGTGGCTTACCAGTATTAATATTAACAGAAAGTCCCAACAGGACACCAAATGGGCATTCTTGGAAGGACATGGAGATTCAAGGTGTGGGTTTCCTTTTGTCTCTGATTTTAAAAGGATTCATCAACTTTATTTTACCAGATTTGAGTTCCATAAATTGGGTGCACAAGTTTGGTTTTAATGTGTTTTGGTGGTACAGAAAGATGATTATTTTTAATAATCATTTGTTAGAGATTTTACTGAATTGCACACTGATTATAACATCTAATTAACACCAAATGACCAGCTAAGCACTCAAAAGCTAGGCAGTGGTGTGAAATATTCATTGCTATTAAGAGCACTGATTACGAGAGAGAAATGATTTCTGATGGGACACTTTCTAGTCTCCAATCTAACATCTGATTTTTAAAACTCCTGGCAAATGATAATGGTATGCAGCAATAATCTTTTTCTAACATACGAACACTTTTTCTAACTTTCCTTTTAGGATTCCTATTATTAAATTCCACTACTACAAATTTGGGCAGCTTTTAATTTTCACAATTTTTCAGAGGGAAAGTAGATGGCAATTCAAACTGCAAAGGAATGGCACGAAAGCCTCCAGTGCCTGCAGCCTGCTGAAAGGACAGCACTCTCACAGCATGCCTCACTTTCATCACCCCTGGCTCTAGATGGATGACAAATGCGGAAGTACTTTAGAAATGAGAGTTGGCATGGTATCCAACTACATTTTCCAAGTTCCTATATTTAAAATTTCCAATGTCTTCCATTTTTTCCTTTCAATGAGCTCTGTTCAATTCAGTCTTGAACAAAGCAATGCTCAGCTTTTTATTTCCCTATATTTCCCCAAATAACACTCATTCTTCCTGTCCATTCACTTTAGTTTATTCCATAGTCAATGTGGAATTCTACATATATAAATATTACATGTATATCTCAATTATTAGAACCAGTTATACATCCACCATCCTGAAATTAGTAGTTTTAGATCAGATGCAAGATACGTCCTCTAATCCAATAACTTTTTTTTTTTGCTATCACCTCTCTAGAATAAAGCTAAGGATGGATGTGGAGAATCTTGTATAACAGATAAAAAAAAAATTAGAGTTAACACTTTTTTTGAAGGATCTAATTATTCACAAGGCCATCTTGATATGCATTAACTTAATGGGACCTGATTAGCTTAGTTATAATGGTATTTTTTAGCTTAATAGAGTAGTCCTCATCAATGATGTTTTCCTGGAATAGTACAAAACTTGTTTTAATAAACCCGTATAGAATTCAAGGAAAATGCGTTGTTCTTTGGAACCCATGAAAAGTAAGATTTGTACTTTTTCCCTTTTTCTTTTCTCTCCCTGCTGGGTTTCTTTCATTGTAAGTCTCAAGAGCAACTAGAAGTATCTAAATCATTTTAGAAGGAACTCTAATATTTAGTGATGAGAGATCACTTCTAGATGTGATATTAAACTCTCCCAAGTTTAACTTTTTCCCCTTTGACTTAAAAACCAAGTTTACCGCTAAAATGTATTGAATTTTCTAGTAGCCCCCAAACTGATGCTTGAATAATAGTTTAGGGTGGAACATTTGTAGGTTTGACTTGCTAATCTAGTTCACTTTCCGGATACCAGTTTACATCTCTGCTTCGTGTTTTCCCACATGCTCAGTGGCCCACCCACTGACTTTCAATGTTTATATTTTCTCACTTCTTAGAAATAAATGTAGAGTAACTTTAAACTTTGAACAACTGTTCAATGCCCTTTTATCTCAGAGAGAAAACAATGGGAGATTCATTAAGGTCATCCAATTCAGATGTATTGAAAGGAACTTTCCACTTGCTATACCAGTGTTAGAGTATATTTTATAGACTCAATCATTTGATGTACTGCAATAAGCTATTTTTAAACTTCAAGTTTCAAGCAAAACCAAGGCATTTTCATTCATTCCTAAGCCTGAAAGAAATTCTAAGTTAAATGAGTGATCATGGAATCTTCAGTTACTAACTCAAATTATTTCTGCAAGAAAATGCCTGTGCATTCATTTACAAATATTTTCATTTTGCCCTCTACTAACTTGAACTGATAATTAAGTAACCAGTGCATATAATAGAGCACAAATTAAGAAAACAAACGCTCTGGTGGTTTCATCCTAATTGAGAGACGCTCTAAGAATAGAACTGTTGTGTAACAATGCAATAAGCACTTTTACGATGGTTTAGTCTATAAGAGGGAAGAAACTACTTCTCAAAATAGTACTTAACTAGAATAATATTGACTTTAATATACTTTCTGGAATAATGTGGCCCCAAATTTAACATCACGATTTGCTTTTAGATGTGGAATATTAACACAACTGTTATTATTGTTAGGTTTACTGCTTTCTAACAAAATCGGAGTGACAATAATATTACACTGGGAAGGAAACCTAGATGTCTAGACCCTCCACTCACTGACTAGAAGTGTCCTTCCCTAATAAATATTAAGAGATATATGTACAAATTAGTAACCAATTAGTATATTTTGATAAATTTTAAAATACTACCCATTTGATTTTTCAGGAAGAAAAGCAGTAAAACCAATTTTACATCATTTCTTCTGAGAAGCTTGCTTGGTGTTTGAAGAGTCAAAGTTACCATTCTGGAGCAGGACAGGAAAGCACAAGGTCCATAGGAACCAGGTAGATAAGAAATAATTAAAGCAAGGCGAGAATAGGAGTATCAGCAGCCCAAGCGCAAAGACACTGATGAGGCGGTAAGGAGTGGTGGTGCCTGATTACCTGGAGAGTGCATATTTGGTTTTAAGGGGACAGTTAATTTACTCAACTTCAGCTGATGGTTACCATGTGAGAATGCCGGTCCCATATCTTTAGATAGTTTGATCTTTGACGAAAAGATTTTGAAAATAAATTAAAACAAAATCTAACCTTTACCAAAAAAAAAAAAAAAAAAAAAAACTAACCTTTAGACTTGAAGTGTTGGCAAATAATTTAAAAAGCAAAACAAACAGCAGCAGCATGGGAGCACACACGCGCGCGCGCACACACACACACAAAACCACTGGGGCTGGCCAAACAAAACCCATCTGAGTTGCTACTTTCTAGATACCGAGCCTTACATTTGTCCGCTACTTTCAAGAAGTGTGTGAAAAGGATACTGCCAAGGAAAATTAAATTTCTAGTGAGTGATCAGGAGAATTTGGAGATTTAAACAAGAAATAAAAACTGGGGAACTTAAGGTGAAGGAAGCATTAAAATTTAGATGTCAAGCTGGACTCTTACAGAAAAGGTTTGAAACTACCAGAAACAATCTTCTTAATCAATTATACTTGAACAAAGCAAAAAAGATGCTAGTCCTTTACACATACCTGAGGAAATCAAGACTTGATCAGCACTGCTTTCTTCTTTATTAAACATCTAAAAACTACATTAGAATCGTACCCAGGTATCTTAAGAATTAGAAATGATGGGCTATTTTGGCGGCACAGCACAACTGAGGAACACTATAGAAGTTAACTTATTGATTCCCTTATCACTGAAATCAGAGCAAATAGTGATCATCTTTTAGTTGAATTTAAGCTCCAGAGTGTCAGATTCTTATATTTACTCTTAGTGTTAAAATCATCAATGGAAATTAAAAACGAAGACGTTCATTCTTTATTCTGATATTTACACATATTTTCTGGGGGCGGGAAGGGAGGGTTGGGGATGTAAACAGCATTTTAAGCTGCAGCTGACTACAGGATAAAGCAGATGCACTTTTTCCAGTTGGTTAATTGCACTTCACATACAGTCATAAGTGATTCTTTATTCACATGTGACTTTGAAATATCTATTCCTAATTCTCTCTCAATATATATATATACACAATTTCCACAAATAAAATTACTATTTTATATATACTATTACAATATAAACCATAAAATATGTATTTGGTTCTAAAAACTTCTCAATAGCGTCTTTTAAAAGATATAAATTAATTTTTGCCCTGGGAACTTGGATTTTTCCACAATTTTGGTGTCTAAGAAGGGGCAGCAAAATTTTAAGCAATGGTGAAACCAATGTTGTGTGTAGTGATTTGCTGCACCTACTGTGGACTTACTACTATGAATTATTCCCTCCTTCTCTCCCACTCCTCTTCCCCCAACATCCCAGCAATTAGTGGAGCAGAAACAAAGAAAGGAGATTACTGTGCTTAGGTTAACCAGTTTGATTCAGCATTGAGTACCAGGCACACATATAATTTTTTTAAGTCTCTTCATAAGAAAGGCACTTCAATTTAGATACACTGATATTAAAGAAACCACAGACAGTATCACATAGACGTACCATATATTTCTGGAAGATATGATTTTTTTTTACAGAAATTGTCCACTGACCAAATTATTTTTTCCATTTTAAATAAAGATATTAAGGTATCTATGACAATGTTAAAAATATTTTTCTGAGCCCAGAAAGTTTTCTGAGAATAAAAATTATAATTTGGTAATATGTTCCATTCTACCAAAACTAACTTGATGGAAATGTTATCAAAGAATAAATGAAGACTCCATCCCAACCAGCCAAACAAACCTTCCCAAACTGGAGATGGCTGAGATATCATATATAAAAATATTAGACTTTGCTGTTAAAGAAAACATCCTTGATTTAGCAATGATCAGTTTCATTTAAATCTATTGTCTGCTTTCAGTGCACTACAAAATAAAATTCAGATCCTTTATATTTATCTAATATTTATTTAGAAAATCTTAACCAAATACATATTTTCTGCATATACAGTCACATTTTGGTTTCATGGCAAGGGTGCTTAAATAAGTGGACAAGTGGACTCTACTACACTGAAACTTAATGTGAAGACTTACTTTCATGCTTCATATTTCCTGACATTTTACCTATGGGGGGGGAACTTCCTGGACTGAAAGCTCAACTTCCAGCTATTTTGTCAAATAACATTACAAAACAATAGACTGATTCTAGAATTTTATCAATCTAGGAATTTGGTAGCTTCATGTTTAAAATTAATACACCCTGTACAAAAATGGGATTTGAATGTTATTTTCACCTTTAAAAAAACTTACAACTCTTCCAACATAAAAGATGACAATGACATCATAATACATAAAGTACCATTAAAATGAAAATGAGATGAGACTGCATTTCTAGGCTTCATAGAATGTATAGTAAATTGCATAGAAGTTCTTTAAAAACTTGTTACATGATATCACAACTCATATACTAGCAGCTTGACAGACATCTTCAAATTTTCAGAGTATATGAACTGTGATGGCAATGGGAACCTTTACAAATAGTAGCATATTAAAGCTCTGCCTAACAATAATAAACTGCCAGTCCCAGCAGAGAAGTGACCATATTTGTTTACATGATCCAGATGACTGTTTATGATTAAATCAGCTGTTGCCACTATTCTATATATATAGTGTGTGTGCGTGCACGCGCGTGTGCATATGTACATTACCCACACAAAACACCCAGATATGAAATCCTAGAATGATATTCTGATTAATAGCATATAGTAATGTCTTCTGTAATATATGACTCATTTCGGTCCTCAACTTTTAGAACTTTAAAATAAATACAATGTAATTTCCCCAAATAAGCCATATTTACAAAGATTCATCCTGAGAATTTTTATTATCCAGAAGAACTATTTCGCAGAAAAATGATCATCTGTGAAATAAAAGAGCACAGAGAATTCATAAATATAGATCAATTTACTCAAGCTGTGGCCAGGAAAAGCAGTAAGAAATCCTCTGAAACTGATTTGAAGGAAATTAACTAACTTCTCAAATGCCAGTGTTCTTCCCCACTTAATTTCCTGTTCAATGTTACATTTTGACTGTATTGTGGAAGTGGGTGAGAGGAAAACTCAGTCCCCTGCAGTCTAATCTGTTGCTGAAGGGTCTATGAGGAGAGAGGGGATTGGTCTGCTGTTATTAAATGCTCCCTTTGAACTACCAGGAGGAAGAGACCCCCATTGCACCTTTGGTATTATCTGTTTTGAGTTTCCCTGATAAAAGCAGTTGGCTATAAAAGTTCAACACGTTACAAAAGGAAAATGTTAAAACAAAAATTCAAATAAAGATAAACCATAACCAGATTCTTTGCCTCATAATGTAACCATAAAATTACCAATTTATAGAAATTAGAAAGAAATGGTTCAACAAAGAATCAAACTGGTTTCTCTGTGTACATCATTACAATGAGTTTCCGTATACTTTTTTGCTGTGAGCAGACAGTGATTATTTTGGACAGGAGAAAATAAGAAAATGTGGAATTAGTAATGCAGATGCTGAAAGGCAAGTGGCAAACTACAGAAAGAATGCCTCAAACACACGCTACTTGTTCCCATAACTACTGGCACCAACCCCCAAGATAAAAGGCCAGAAAAACCAAAGCCATTTTTATACTAGTGTGCAGAATTGTCAGCTGACAGACAACATAAAAACAAGTCACACTATGTTATCTGTGGTCACGTTCTTCCAGGGTTAGTCCAGTAACTCAAGACTTTACATTCCTTTGTCTTTATTTATTTATTTTAATTAAACATGAAAAGGTTAATAAACAGACATAGTCCAGAGTTAGTAGGTTGGTATTATAACATTTATTAAAATAATGCTATGGGTTAATAGAAACAGCAAAGAACCAAAGAATTAAAATGCAAGCTATGTAAAATCCCAACTAAAACCCAAAAGTGTCTAACGTATTCATTCATTAACTAACTAAAAGCCCAAGAAAGACAAGACACCCAATATAATAAAGTACTGCAAAACAATTGGCAATTTTCAGTTATCAAAAGTGTGGATTTTGCATTTTGTATCCTTTTCTCAATCAAGAAAAAAATTTTCTTTGAATGTTATATAACATACATATAAAACAAGATAGAAAAATACATTATAAACTTGTAACAATGGCTGTAAATACATTATCTTACATGTTTCTCATAGGCAATAGGTTGGTTATGGTACATACATAGCATGAAACTACTAAGATAATAAAGAATAGACAAAAATACATGTCAGCTGTACGTTACATACAAGCGACACTCCCATCTACCCACTCTAAAAAAAATTACATAATACTGTCAGAAAAAATTCTTAAAAACTACATATTTTAATAAGAAATAAATTCAATAAAGAATGATAATACTGAGAACCAAGGCATTCAGAGATTTCAAAAGTCATGCTTTTTTTTTTTCAGTTGATCCAAAATTTTGTCAACTAAGTTTTCAAAAGTTTGTTCAGAGCCAACATTACCCATAAATGTCACACGTTTATTTCATATATTTACTTTCTTCCCAATAAAAGACCTTTGATAAACACCTAAAATGTCCAGGTATAACAAAGTTGAGATGAAACTGGATCAAATACTGGTATTGTTCTTAACAACTATCACCTCAAATGTTTGAGTGTCGCAAATTTATTCAACCAACCAAACAAAATAAAAATCAAAATGGCACGGCATATATTGTAAATAAATCAAAACAACTCTATGTGTAACAGAAAAAGACAAAGCAGTGGCACATTAAACCAAAGCTAGCTGAATACAAAACAATGAATGTCTATTGCATAGTAAATAAACTGAAAACTGTTTCCACGTGAGACAAGATGACGGATGAGGTCTCCACAAAGGTGCTTACTGAGCTGACCGCTGACCTCTGACTGTGGCGCCATGAAGGGATGGAGAGGGAAGGAGTTGATAAGCTGGTAATCCACTGTCACTTGATATTTGCCATGTCTGGTACTGAGCAGTTAATGATTATTTACTCAAGTGTTTAGATGTAGGCTTTGTGCACAAATTGTTTCAACTACAAAACTAACTGTTTGAACTTCATGAGAAATTGGAAGCTTAAACAGAAATGTAGTTGAGACTTTACACACAAAACAATGTTAGTTTTTCACATTCTTTTTAAGTTAAAAAAAAAAGGGGGGTACATGTAGGGTTATTTTTTAATTTTTTAAATTTTTTTACTAAAACCAGCAAAGAGATGGACTATACAAGTTGTCTGGTGTGGTAGAAAGAAATCTGATTAAATTTTTGGGTCATTTAAAAACATTGTTTTTCAGAATGAAAATCATAAAGATTCATTTTTTGTGAAAAAGTTTGCTATTATCTACTGTCATCTCCAATTAATAAGAAAAAATTCAACACACCCTCCTTCTCCGTATAAAGCTCTAGTATTGTCTATCAACTGGTGCTCAGAATCACACATAATTCTTAATCTCAGCATCCTTTGGACTCTACACTGAAGACAGCAATAATCAAAAATACTCAATTATGATTTTAAAAGAAGGATGTTTTAAAAACTTACTAGTTAGGTATTAGAAAAATTATCAAATTTTTTCACAGTATCAGATTTGGCAAATTTGCATCAAGGTAACGTGGCAAAAATCATATGACTCAAACCATCAACTCATCCATCTCCCCTCCTATCTTCTTTTCACATACTGGGCGACTGAGTAACATGCATTAACTTGTATTCTGAGGGAGGAGCTGATCTTAGAGACACTTGACTAAATGACCATGAAGGAAAATAAGGCACTTTCTTTTCTTTAGACTTATTCCAATACTTAAAAAATAAAAAAGAAAGACAAAAAGGCTCTTTTGGTCTTGTTTCTTGACAACCACCAGAAAAATCATTTAATGAAATAAAGGGCTTCTTTGTTCTTTTTTCTTTTTTTTATAACACTTGAAAGTATAAAATGCTACATTTCCAAAAATATATATTTTTCTGCACCAGCACCCTTGTATAGTAAAAGTATCTACTTTTTGTTCATTTGTTTCAATGCACTACACTTTATCTACAATTTCATTACATGTATACAGCAAATAGGCAAGCATGGCTTTTACATCCTTAATGATTTTTTTTCTATACAGGGAGGTTTAAAAAAAAAATATTTGAACAGTTTGCCCAGTAATGTGACACATAATGCATGTACCTTGTTCTCATGTATTTTTTTTAAGTAAAGTTCAGTAATTGTAACTCAGATTATTTTTCCATAAAAAATAGTGTTGCAATTTTGCTCTTTGAATTACTTTTCAAAATTCCTTGTTGATTTTTCTCTCATGGCACACTTTTTTCTAATACTTCAAATTTTGGCAGGCAATAGAAAAAAGGCTGCGACGTCTACCCTTTGAGGGTACTGTAGTGACTAAACAGCATATCAAATTTTGAATACTTGTTGAAGTCACTTCACCAATGACATCCCTGACCAAAGGTTCATGCATGATGCATCATCACACAGTACATTCAGAGAGAGCTCGGACTTCACTATGAGAAGAAAGATTCCTAGAAGTCTCTCACAGTAACTGCCTCTGTCACTGAGTAGTTAAGGGCCATTTGTCTCCCCTTCTTAAGTGAGGCCTTCTTACCGTTCGTTTAGGGTGGGACATTAAAAGATGATCAGTGCTGTGGGATGAATTGGGCCTTATTGCTTTACTACTATTCAGTGCAGGTTCTAGAACCACTTTCACCCAAACAGGAAAAGAAAAAAAAAAAGCTGAGTTGGAGGACAACAATTTCTTTGTCTTTTGTTTGGTTAGATGGTAAGACGAACGGACAAGTGCCTCAGCTCGCTGCACTGACGACAGGCAAGCAAAGGCGATTACCAGTTAACTGATCAGCAGGCAGGCATGGTCAGGTCATCATTGGGTGAAGAGTTCAGAGGTCAGAAGGTCATAGGTTAGTTGCCGGTGGCGGCT
>PVIY010013103.1:0-60067 GCA_004026745.1 Myrmecophaga tridactyla
CCCTTCAGGGTAAACTCACCCTCTCCATGTATACAGGTGGGTTCACTCTCCTGGCCGAGGTTTCTTGGCTTCAGACCCGAGCGTCCATGGTTCTCACTCTGCAAACTCCAATCTCTCCCTTTTGTGTCCTCCTTTGTCAAGATTGGCAGTGGTTCCATTTACACCAACAGTCCCTTCATGCACTCCAGGTCTTCTCCATCATTCTCTTCACAATTCCTCCAAAATCTTCCCCTTAGCCATCCAAAACACCGTTCAAACATATCTGGCATTTGCAAACTGCAGCAGCACCCCACTCTCCGGTACCAAAT
Source organism: Myrmecophaga tridactyla (assembly GCA_004026745.1). NCBI lineage: Eukaryota > Metazoa > Chordata > Mammalia > Pilosa > Myrmecophagidae > Myrmecophaga > Myrmecophaga tridactyla. The sequence continues at coordinate 309 of PVIY010013103.1, forward strand.
TCTGTTCTGGTTTGCTAGCTGCCGGAATGCAACACACCAGAGACGGATTGGCTTTTAATAAAAGGGGATTTATTTTGTCAGTTCTTCAGAGGAAAGGCAGCTAACTTTTCACTGAGGTTCTTTCTTACGTGGGAAGGCACAGGATGGTCTCTGCTGGCCTTCTCTCCAGGCCCCTGGCTTCCAACAACTTTCCCTGGGGTGACTTCTTTCTGCATCTCCAAAGGCCTGGGCTGAGCTGCAAGTGCTGAGATGAGGAATGCTGAGCTGCTTAGGCTGAGCTACATTGCACTCTCTCATTTAAGCCCCAGCCAATTAAGTCAAATGTCACTCATTGCAGCAGACACGCCTCCTAGCCGACTGCAGATGTAATCAGCAACAGATGAGGTTCACCTACTATTGGCTTATGTCCGCACCAACAAGACTAGGTATGCTCACCTGGCCAGTTGACAACTGAATCTAACTAACACATATGGTATGTGAATTTATCTCAATAAAATTACTATTTAAAAAAATGCTTCCCCTTGTTATGGGTTGAATCATATCCTCCACAAAGATATGTTGAAGTCCTAATTCCACTACCTCAAAATGTGACCTTATTTGGAAACAGGTTAGTTGCAGAGAGAATTAATTAAATTAAAATGAGACCATACTGTAGTAGGGCAGAACCCTCATCCAATATGGTTGGTGTTTTTATAAGATGTGGAGAAGTGACAGACACCGGGGAGGTAGCTGTGTGAAGACAGAGAGCGTAGAGATTGGCGTGATGTCTCTATAAGCTAAGGAACACCAAGGCTTGTCAGCAAAAACCAGAATTTAGAAGAGGTAAGGAAGGATTGTTCCCCTACAGGTTTCAGGGTGAGCTTGGCCCTGCCAGCACCTTGATTTCAGAATTCTAGTTGCCAGACTGAGAGATAATATATTTCTGTTGTTTTTCACAATGGTTTGTGCTACTACATTACAGGAGCCCTAAGAAGCTAAGACAGACCCTTTATATTTCTGCCTGGAACCCTTTTACACTGCTTCTTCCGTTGACTTTTTCATAGGCCTAACAGTCACATCAATGTATTACCTTTAAAATATTACTAAAAAGCACATTCTAGAATATGCTAAAGGGAAATGACTGTCACTTCTTCCATCTACGTCTCCCTTCTACAAGCTAAGCATCTGGATTTAGGGTTACTTTAGTTTATAAAAAGTCTTGGCTTCCACAAATCATGGGACAATAACACTCTTTACTTTCTCACCCAAGGTAAATTTTCATTTGGGGTGACTAAAGCTGATGGTTTGGGCCAATAAGGTCTTGACAGCCAAGAAAATATGAGGAGGACTCTGGAAAGTTTCCATTTTATTATACCTTAGCTATATAACACTGTTCTACATGTTAAAATAAATAATTGCTGACCTCTAAATAGGAAGATTTCTCAAAATCAGCATTTTGATCAATTCAAGAAAAAGATCATCTCCATTTTTTATTTTAATTTCTGTTTTTCTCTCTCTTAGTCTTCTTGAAGTCTTCTTTTAGAATTTCTCCCAGGGAGGATATGGAGCTTGTTCATTCCTGTTATTGGTCAATCCTGGCAGGAAACGGAGGCACACTCAAAGGGGATAAAGCTAAATGAAAGGACTATTCGTAAGGGTGTGGGCAGGATTAAGGCAAACCAGCAAGGAATGATGAAGCTCCCTGGCAGCAGTACAGGGGATTTGCCAATCCTTGATGTGAAGTACCATTGGGAAGGAGGAATTGGAACTTGGAGCAAGGGCTCTAGCTGTGGCAATGGTTCTCCAGTAGAAGGTGTGGCCTTGGGAAGAGGGGCACTGCCATGCCAAACCATGGTTTTGCAGGGAGAGAGACCCAGGAGATAAATACTCAGAACCCCTCTTCTCCTGCTGGTGCCTCCCATTGACCAAACTCAACTGGAAGCCGAAGGGCAAGGGAGCTGACTGTTGGGTCCATAGCCTCCTGGTGAACAAAACAGGAGAAGAGGAGAGAGTGGTTCTACAGGGGCAAACAGAGAAGAGGTAACAATTTCTAGCAATGAAACTGCCTTTGATCTCTCCATGGAGTACTTTTTGGACCTTCTTTCCCTGACTCTTTTTCAAGGGAGCACCTCCTCTAGAAAGTTGCCTTTCCTGCTTCTCTCTTCCTACACTCTCTGCTCCTCTTGTGCCCTGGTTTAATCTTGTTACAGCATTTATGCTTCTGTATTTAGTAATCTTGCCCTGGTTTAATCTTGTTACAGCATTTATGCTTCTGTATGTTATCTTTGTCCATGGCAGCCTCCGCCTACTAGTCATGAGCGTCTCAGGACCCTGGATGGTGTGTTATTCAACACTTTGTTTGCTCTGGTCTAAGCACCATATTTGATCCACGGTAGATGCCCAGAACATATTAGTTGACCTTTACTGGACTAAAGCAGCAAGATGAACCCCAGATTAAACCTTGAGTTTTAAAACCTAGGTTCCAGTCTTATGCTGCAACTAAGTGTCAGAGTGACCTTGTCCTCTCTGCACCTGAATTTTCTAAAGTACAAAACAGATGAGTTGGATAATCTTTTTCATCTAATTCAGTAGTCAAAATCTGGTTATTTTGAGTCTAAATTTCAGAATTTTCCTTCTACTCCATATCTAAACTCTTTGTCTTTTGATCTACTCAATTCAAATGTAAAATTCTTCATGTAATCTTCACCAGCAGTTTGCTCCAAAGTAAAAATTATTTACTACCATCTTTGTGCTCCCATTGCAATCTCTCTAGGTAACAGATAACATTTATCTCCTCATCTGTTACTTAGTTGTTTGCCATTGGCACCTCCTTGGCTGGATTATAAACTATTTGGCTCATAATTTCTGTTATACATTGGTGAATTCCCAGTGCCTACCAAGCCCTTGTGAAAGGTGTGAAGAATAGAGGAATGCATAGAAACAGGGAATTGTAAGTGATTTTCATGGGATGGGATGGGGCATAAAATTACTTTACCAAATGTAATATAAAAAGCAGAAATATCCCAAGCTGCTTGGAGACTAGTGAGACTTCAATAACCCTACAAGATAGACTGCCTTCTAGTTCTCAATGACATCTTGTCTTTGTCTGAAGTTAATTTTGAAAGAAAATAAATTCAAGAGATTCTAGAAGTGAGGTGGGCCCCGCAGTTGTTATATATGACTTCAAATTACAAAGGCTCTGTGTCTTCTCTGACTGTGGGCAAGAATTTTGTCCCTCAGAGGTGTGTATGTGTGTGTGTGTGTGTGTGTGTGTGTGTATGTGTAACTCTAAAATGAGAATTCTCAGCTGGATTTGTGATTCTTTCAGTCTCTTACACAGGATCTGTGATTTGAACTTGTCTGGTTATTACTATGTACCCATGCCCTTATTAGCAATAAGCCCTTACAAATCATTAGTGTCACTGAGCTTCACTTTCTATGGGGAAAATGGGAATAAAGTACCTACCTCACAGAATGATTGTGAAATGTATAAGATAATTCAGGTAAAACATCTGGCATGAAGATTAGCAATTTTTATTGCAAAAAGATCATACTATCATATAAACCAGATTATTTTACTCTAATTACTTGATCTTTGAAGCCATCAGAATATAGGGATTATTTCAGAGACCTGGAAACTAGAGAAGGATATTTGCAATATTTTGGCTTCCCAGGGTCCACCACCTCCCTTCTGGTTAGCAGGGCTCCAATTTCCTTCTAAGAAGTCACCTATCTCAGTTCATGCAGTTTGAGTGATGTGGATTGACTTCAGTTTTATGGGCATGCAACTCAGAGCTGACCAATCATAGATTTGCTTTTCCCTGGGCAGTTGCCTAAGGGTTCTGGAGTGGCACATGATATGATCAGGACCAATGAGACACAGGGCAGTTTTGGCTGGAGCTTCAAGGAAGGGGAAGATGCTCATTCCCACTAGACATGAACCCAGATTGGTGTAAAACTGGATTGTAATGCTCTTTATCCCAAGAAGGGAGAACATGCCTGGTATGGCCTCATTACAGTGGAAGCAGAGAAGAGGTAAAGAGAAAGAACTGGGTTCCCTTCCTGTAGCTAGGCACTGTCACTAAACTTTTCAGTAACATGGGCCAACAAATGTCTTTTTTGGTTTAAGCTAGTTTGGGTTGAGTTTTTTTTTTATTATTGTATAATATAACATATATGCAAAGCAAAGAAAGATAAAAGCAATAGTTTTCAAAGCACTCTTCAACAAGTAGTTAGTTATAGAACAGATCCCAGAGTTTGTCATGGGCTATCATACCATCATCTCAGATTTTTCCTTCTAGTTGCTCCAAAATATAGGAGGCTAGAAGGAATATAAATTTTCTTATCATCACTTTTTTTTCTTTCGTCATGTGAAAATAACATATATACAAAAAAAAAAAAACCAATAAATTTCAAAGCACAGCACCACAATTAGTTGTAGAACAGATTTCAGAGTTTGGTATGGATTACAATTCCACAATTTTAGGTTTTTTCTTTTAGTGGCTCTAAGATACTGGAGACCAAAAGAAATATCAGTATAATGATTCAGCAATCATACTCATTTGTTAAACTCTACTTCTCTGTATAACCCCACCATCACCTTTTATCTTTCTATCCTACTCTTTAGGGGTATGTGGGCTATACCCATTCTAACGTTTTCATGTTGAAAGGGCTGTTAATAATAAGGGGTAGGGGCCCATCTGAAGGGTGTAGGTTTCTGGAAAGTTATTAGGTTGAGTTTTTTTTTTTGTTGTTGTTGTTTTGCATGGGCAGGTACCGGAACTCCAACCTCTGCTAATTCATCTCCCCCACGTCCTGCCTGGTCAGCTACCTACTGGCTTGTGTTTCCTGAAGCTTTCTCACTAACTCCCTCCCAGTTCTGATGTCCCTTATTTAATCCCCATCCATCCTTGGCTAACTATAAACTTGCCACCTACACTGCTACTCAAGTGCTACAGTGAACAAACACAGGACCAATACTAACTTAGCAAGTGGGTCCATCTTATTCCTTTTGACCTTTCTTGGTCATAGGGATAAACATGAGTGTCACAATCCCTGTGTGAGACTGGGGGAGACCTGATTCATTTACTTTTTGAAAACCCAGGAACCAGCTCATTCAATTGAATTAAATGAGAAGGGGACAGAGCTTCAGAGGCCTGCACTATTAAGCTTGTAGGATCCTCACTTGCAGAGGCTGGAGAAGAAGGGGAAGGCAAGAGGGAAAGAGAGTGGTTTGATTACACTATAGTTTTCCTCCCTATGGCAGTATTTCAAGTGAATTCTATAAATGTCAGCAAACCGATGACTCATCGAATAGTCCAGTGTTGGTTTTGGAAAAGGGAGAGGAAGTCACTGCTTGGGAGCTCAGTAATGGATTTGCACTAAGGTAAGATCTCATCTCACCACTGGGACCGAAATGTTGGCAGTAATCCCTTGCTCTTTGCTGAGCCTGGGACAAATGCCATGTCCCCCAGATCCCAGGAGCAGGGTGACACATTCACAGTCAGAAAACATTTAGCCTGAGCCTTCCAATGGTAACACTTCCCATGCCTCCAAGGCCCAAGTTGCTGTAATTCTGCAGAGCTGCCTCAATTCCCTGAGGATAGAGAGGAGACAACCCTCACTCCAAGGTAAGATGGGGAGAAGAGCTGTCACACTGTTACTCTGGACAAATACGAGCTGTTGAACAAAAGCAGCTGTGAGAGAATACCTTGCCAGATTTTCTCACCCTTGGCCCTTATCTCTGCTCCACTTGCTGAGTTTGGGAAGTGAGAAAGTATGCTTATTCATTCAGAAGCAAGAGAGGGAAAAACAACAATGGAACAGGGCTATTCAGCCAAAACTACTGTTCCTTACATAACACTTCATGTGAAATCATATTAAAGATGTAGCTAATGTAACTAGGGTGTTGAGAAGACAACATGTTGGGGTTGAGATACATACTCTATCACCCTTGTCCCCTCTCTTATAGAAGTGTTGAGCAAACGCCATAACTTTCTGACCACTTCTGTCCCCTCCAGAAAGCCTATGACTCTCCTGTACAGATTTCTTGTATTGCTTTATTTGCCTTCTTTTCTTCTTAACGATGACTAAGTATGTGCAGATACTTATGTATATTTGTTGTGGCAATAGGAGTTTATGAATGGAATCGTGTGGTAGTAGGAGGGCTTGTTTCTACCCCTTCTTAAGTCCTCGTGGTGGAAGTGGGGGAAAGGAGGACAGGCAGGAGTCTGGCCTAATTACTGGTTGCAAACATTGGGGGCTTCTTTCAGAATGTGGCTTCTATGTGCCACATTTGGTTCTGCCCCTCTGCAGTTACAGCAGAACACATCTTTACCTCCTATTAAATTATTGGGGGGTCCCTGTGCTATCTAAGGTCAACCTCTACCCTCTGTTTTAGATTCTATATTCTTCTGTCTTCCCAGGGACTATGCACAATTAATATGTCACCTCAACTGAATCTTTTCATAATTATTTAAACACACTGTATTCTCTTCAATCTGCAAAAAGATTTTTTTTTAAATCGCTTTATATTTTACCTTGCTTTGCTTGAAGATTCTTCAAAATATTCTTCTAATTCAATATTCTTCCTTGCCTCTTCATTTCTCAGAACCAGACTTCTCCAAGAGTTGACTACACTGGGGCCTCTATTTCCCCATCTCTCACCTCCTCCTCATTCCATGTTCATTTGGCTTCAGCTCCAATCACTCCTCCAATGTGGCCCCCTATGGTCACTAATGACCTCTGTGTCACTTAACCTAATGGATGTTTTTCAATTCACATTTTTCTTGACCTCTCAGCAGTTTTTGACACTGCTGATGCCTTCTTCCTTCTTAAGATCCTACTCCTTCTCAGATCACCTCCTCCTTCTTTGACTGAGGCATCTCTTTCCTCTAACCTGCCGTTTAAATATCAAAGTTGCTCAAAACCCAGTTCTAGGCTACTTTCCTTGTCTCTTTTCTCTCTACGTTATCCCAAAAGATTCACGTTCATGTTCATATACTGTCACTACTACCTAATCAAAGATTACCTCCAACTCAGTTCCTAGCGCAGATGTCACCTCAGAACTTCACACCTGTGAATCCAAACTTCTACTCAACATCTACACTTGCATATTCCAAGGGCATCTCAGACAATAAATCCAAGGCAACTTATTACCATCCCCCAAACCTGCTTTTCTTCTAGTATACTCTATTTCAGTGGCTGACCAGTCAGCCTGCCATTTAGGAGTCATTCTTGCCACTATTTTCTATTCACTCCACCATCACTAACTCTGTCAGTTATACCTCTCTCTTTTATCTTCGCACACCTTCTCTGTCTTCACCCTAGTCCTAACCATCCTCGCTTTTCACCTGAACTAAAAATTTCCTGTCTGGTCCCTCTGCATCTCCTCTGTCTCTCCTCTAACCCATTCTTCACTCTGCAATGAGTGATCTTTTCAAATACAGATCTAATTATGGTTACCAATACTTACCCCTCATCCCCACCAACTATTTGCTTAAAAGTCTTTACTCTTCCATTGCCCTTAGCAGAAAAAGAGAGACTCTTAACATGACTGTCCCGACTCCTTGTCTAGCTTCACCTCCCACCATTTTCTCCCTTACTTTATGTGCTCCTGGCAGGCGGGGCTTCTTTGGGTTTCATTGACTAGGTCGGGCTCTTTATGGACATGGGGACTTTTATACATGCTACTGTTCCCTATTCCTACAACGATCTTCCTCTCCTCTTCTGCCTAGTTAACTTGCACTTACTCTTAAATTCTCAAAATAAACATCATTTTATTACCTCAAGGTATGGATCAAGTTTCTTTGTTATGTGATAGTACAGAGTCATAGCCCTCACATTAGTTCTGGATCATATGTTCATTAAGGCTTAATAAACCAGTCAGTGTATGTAGAACAGTGATTTCCTCATCACTGTAAACCCACAACTCAACGCAGGATCTCCTAAACAGTAAGCAAGCAATGACTATTTGTGGAATGAATGGATCAAACATCCTGCTAGGTCGGCTCCATTGTCCTCATTTTATAGATGAAGAGACTAAGACTTAGACAATAAGAGGTGGGGTTGTGTGGCCAATGCAGATATATCTGACTCCAGAGCCCAAGTAATACTTGACATCACAATAGCTTGTGCAGTAACCGAGAAACAACACTAGTCATGGTGCTTTGTGTGTATGTGTTTGTGTTTATTATTGCTGCTGCTGTTTTAAAATAAGGGACTAGAATGCAAAATAATTTGTGATGGACTGAAATAGCCTACTTAGTCCATGGACTTTCATTAGGAAAAAGATCTAGTTGATGTAAAAACCCTTTGTTTAATAGGGATCATGCACTTTTACCATAGCTTAGGGGGATGGGATTTGGATTGGTTGACTATATGCCTGATATACACTTGTCCTAGCACAATTAAGAGTACCTCTTTATCTCTCAAAAGTGTCCTGGGGTGTGAGGGTAGTTCAGTGGTAGAATTATCGTCTGCCATGCAGGAGACCCAGGTTTGATTCCCGGCCCATGCACTTCCCAAACAAACAAGCAAAACAAGCAAAAACAAACAAACAAGCTAGACAAAAAAAAAAAAAAAAAAAAAAAAAAAAAAAAAAAAAAAAAAAAAAAAAAAAAAAAAAAAAAAAAAAAAAATTCAACAAATGGTGCTGTGATAAGGGGATACTCACATGGAAAAAAAAATGAAATGTGACTCTAACCATACAGCAATCAAAGAAAAAAAAGTGTTCTGGTTTGAACATATTATGATGATATGTTCATCCAATTTATAGGTGAAGGATCAGAGCCAGGGTAAAGACCCCTCTAGGTTTAGAGTCAGGAGACTTAGGTTTTATTCCTAGCTCTGCCTTTAGATTTGATCCTGGCAAGTTATTTGGTTTGATGAACTCGATTCTCATTAGTTTGTGCTTTCTGACTTTTTGCTTTTAGTGAAACTTCTAAGATAGGCAGGGTTTCAATAGCAGACATGGGAAGAAGGACTCTCTAAACCTAAGAAACACAAAAGCAAGGACACAGTTATCAAAAGTGCATAAATTATTTAGGATCATAGGGAAATTGGCTAGGATCATAGGGAAAAAGGCAGAAATAGGTTTAAGAAGGTAAATTGGATCTTAATTATGCTTCAAATAAGAAACTACTTGATGAAGAGAGTAAGATGTTCTGATTCATACTTTAGATAATTCCAGTAGGAAAGAAAATGGATCTGAGATACATTAGAATATAGATTAGAAACTTATTTGAAACAGATACAGTAAAAGATGATACAGATCCAAAATTGGGCTGTAAAAATAACAAAGAAGAGGGATTTGGAAAAGAGAACCACTGTGGGGACAGAAATGACAGTACTGATGATTAGGAGATGATTGGATTGGGGAATTCAATAGCATTTATTCAACAAATATTTTTAACCTCCATTTGCACCAGATACTATGCACAAAAATTGGGATACAAAGATGTAATGCTTTGGCCACTGATTTCAAGGAAATGTGGAAACTAACAATTACAATAAATACAGCATAAATATCAGAATGGAGATATGTTCAAGGGAAGGGGAGTTAAATCCTAAAGGAGGATTTCTTTAAGTCTATCTGGGTGAGCAAGGTTAAGCATCATGACCCGAGACTGAAAGAATGAACCAAGAGTTGTTTGAGAACCAAGTATTCAATGCTCAAGATCATGTGTTATCTTTATTTTTCCAGAGCCCATCATGGTATACAGGATCTAGAAAGACCATAAAAGTCTAGAGGTCTAGCAGGGGGAGATCACTTCAAAAGGAGGTGGAAGTAAGACGACAAAGCAATGAAGAAGAGGAAGGAAATGATGATGGTTCAGCGGTTGAACTTAAAGACTGCTTTGGTGTCTTCAACATTCTGAATGTTGCCATGCTAGCTTGAAAGAGTTGATTCTGCCTTTGAAGTCTGTTAACCTACAATTAGGAGAGTTTAACCATCAGGAGACTCTGACTCAATAAACAAAATTACAAATTTCTATTCTAATTACATTCAGAAACTTTGAAAGATTTGGTTGTATTTTGGTCTAAGGGACATGCCACAGGACTTAAAGGAGTCAGAAGTCAGGATATTTTCTGGAGTCTCTTTGCTCATCTTTAATTGAAGAAATATTTATTTACTTTTAAACTTAGTTTTCAGGTCAACGCAATTATGCTTCTCTGTGACACATGCTCTTATTTCACCTTGGCAGATTGGTTTCATTAGAAATAGTGTATGGAGGCGGGGGCAGGGGTAATGTTAACATAATACTGCTTCTAAACTAGGTAAAGTTTGATGAAAGATTTGGACGTACTTGGTGGGTTGCTGTTCCAAATTCAGACGTTTTGCTGGCATTCCCTGAGAGCCTGCCAAGAGCAGGGGATGACAGCTAAATGGGCTTTTCATACTCTGAATGTGGCAGTAGAGGTTTAGCCTTGTGACTCTCTTTCAAAACCTTTGGGAACTGATGATTGAGTGGCCCTGAACTCCTCTGAGAAATGTTATTTCAAATGAGTACTTGCTAATTCCAAATTCACCAATTAAAATGTGAAAACGAATTAGCTCGTTTCACATTTTTACATAGTTTTAATCCAATTTGCGATGCAGTATCACACGCATTATCCCATTTGCTCTCCACAGTATTTCCAGGATGTAGTCAAGAATGGCATTGCTTTTCCATTTTACAGACTTTACAGATGAAGACAAGGTTTAAAGAGAGTAATTCGATTGCTCATTGTTGAACAAACAATTAAATATTTTCTGAGGTCTGGGAATCAACTTTGTCTACTCATTCCAAACTAGTGCTTATTATACTTATCCATGAGGTCTTACTTGGGTTAAAAAAAAATTAAATACACTCATCAAATGCATGACAATTCAGTCTCTGCAGCAGGTAATGTCCACATCACAGATTTAGGGAAGCAGGCATAATGAAGCTAGAAAAAGGACTAAAGACAATAGCTCCGCCCTTCAGGGCGTGAACTTTGATGTGACTTCTTGTGGACCAGTGGTAGTTCTACTGATCCACTAATGCAAGTATGTGCCCTCCCCTCACACATATATCAAGAATTCTCCCAGGATGTACCGAGGGCTCTATAAAGAATAAGGAGTGACTGGAATAGCTTTATGGTCCAAAGTTTTGTGTAACTAAGATGATCTGCCTTATCTGCTTAATGGCACAAATAAAGCTCCATCTTTAATTTTTATGAACAAATGAATTGCATTCCAAGCTGCTCTAGGAGAATGATACTGTTGATCCAGCTTCCTGCACAGGCCACAGTGATTCTTCAAGGGAGGTTGATTTGATTCCCTCATTGTTATATAGGGCTAATGGGGGTCTGTGGGTGACCTAGTGTTAGTAGCTCTTGGTATATGTCTATATGGAAAGACATTATTCTAAGGTACCCACAAGTGCCATTGGATCAGGATGAACTTCAGTGTTAGCCATATTCCCTGCTGGAATCAGTAGAGCTACAGAGCTTGTCATTGAATACAAGTCTTCTGTCCAAGCTCCACCTTTCTTCACTGTGAGTCACCGTTTAAAGGCCTTTGGTGGGTTGTAGTGGAATCACCTCCATCCATCAAGGAAGGTTTAATGGTGACCATCAGAGTGGAAGCTGTTAAAGCCTTGATATTCTACATCTCCAAAAGTTCCTTAACCTTTATGCAAACTTTCCCATCTAATCACAGCCTCTTCTTTAGCACAACAGAGTATCAGAAGAGGAAGGCTTTGGCAAATGATTGCAATTAATGTCCCTTTGCCTTTCCTTTACATATCTAAGAGAGACATTTGAAATAATTCTTCCTGGAATCAAGAATTCAAGAAGATATACCCTCGACATCTTTTACATAGCAAAACCAAGAAAAATTGGTGATTTGTCTTCTGTACAACTTGCTATACTAAGTGTTCCAGACATTTAAAAAAGCTGAAACCCTTACTGTGACACAAATATTTATAGCTACACCTTCTGTATAGGAACATATCTTTCTTCTGGTATTTCAATATTGAATGTAAATAAAGAAGTCTAAAAATTTATATAGCAAAAGTGGATTTATGAACAGCAATTGTAATTTACTTTATTGTCACAGAGAGGGAGCAGAACATAGGGAAGTGACAAGAGTTCTGAGTCCAAGAAGGATAAGATGCTTGAGCTGCCCAGTGACACTAATTTCAGGCTTGGTCTGTGGCTGATGTAAAAAAGTTGGGAGCAATGTACTGGGGAAAGAGCTGTTGTGAAGTTAGAGGTTATTGGAGATAGCTGCAGTGGACTCAAGTGGCCAGTGGCAGAGGGGTCAAAGCCCAGTGACGCTGGTGCCACCAGTGATGGTACTGAGTATTCTATGGCAATGCCATCAGCAGTAGCTGTGGCAGTGTTCTGATTATAGTTTGTCTCCTTTTGTTGCTTCCAGAACACCATGTTTCAGTTTTCCTGACTATTTTGTGAGTTACTAGTTCTCTTCCAATAAATTTCTCTTTTTGGTTAAGTTATTCAGCAGAAGTTTCTGTCATTTGCTACTAGGAACCTTGAATAGCACGGAGAGTGGCACCACGAGTGTATGCAGACAACATATCCTCAGGAAAATGTGAGAGATATGGGGTTATCTGGATCAACTGAAGTAAAAAGTCGTGGTAGTTCAGTTTGAATTCTATGATGGGGAATCTGGCAACCCATGGCACATAGCAGACAGCCTAATTAAACCAACACCCATGCTGATCTGGCATGAAATGTGCAATGAAGGTAGGATACTTTGGTGAACTGAATTGCTGGTGACCTCAAATGGAATAAAGAGTTGGAGAAATTTGAGAACTATGGATTGATGTGTGTCTTATTTGGTATCCAGGAAAGAGATGGCACACTCAAATGTGGTAGAGGAGAGTTTAACAAAGGGCCTATTTACGATATTATGGGCCTGGTTAAGGGAAATCAACAAGAAATGGTGAGGTGCTTAGGATTTTCAGTTACCAGAAACGAGAAGGAGCTGTAACTGTAATTGCAACAGTAAAATAGAGTTTTTCAGTAGGAGGTGTTGACTTTGGTAAAAGAACGTAGCCACTGCTAACCCATGGGCTGTCAGGAAGGGGCCAGATAAATAAATTCTTCCTTATCTTTCTGCTAGTACAAACCTGATCTCCTGCTAGTACAATCCACTGGCCGGACCCAACCTGAAGCTGATAGGTTAAGGACACCTGGTTCCTGTGTGCATGGAGGTCAACCTTCCAGGGCCAAGAGCAAGGTAGAAAAGAAAGGAGTATAGATCAGGATGGGCAAATAAAACTATCCAGAACAGGGTGGCTACTATTAATGGTGCTAGGTAGCTTTAAAATGGTTGACTACATTCAAATTCCCTACATTCTTGGCTCAAAGAATTGCCCTGAAATAAGAGGAATTTTCTGTGTTATGGAAAAAGAGTATCTTATCTCTTGGATGCTTAGGACTGGGATATCAAAAAAACATACAAATAGTTTGTTTCTGTGATTTGCCAAATTACAATAGTTGAATTCCAAGTCTCATGAGACCTCCCCTGATGTTGGGACATTGAAGTAAAATGGGATTCAATGGATTGGAATAGAAATATGTCTAAACTCATAACGCCATTAATACCCCTGGCTACCTGAAACAGCTCCTTCACCCTTATCTAACTAGGTGTTGCAACTTTACTGGAAGACCCTGTAACTCCCTTGCCTGAGATAATTATCGTACAAGACAAAGTAAATTCACCATTTGTCACACTCCCAACAGCCTCATTGATCTTAGATCTAAGCTTATTTGTGAAATGCCTAAGTGAGGACATTTCAAAAAATTAAAGCTGAAAGGAGAAACATTATACCCCCAAAGTACTTACAAGGTTTTATTGATATATGGACAAAAATCTAAGGTATACAGGCAGGAATGGATTCTGAGGATATTGGGTTAAGGATGGAAGAGATGAATATATTTCAGACTGAATTTACTGATATCCATCCATTTTTCAGTTATTTCAGGTTCAGTGCACAAGGTTTAACAGCTAGGAGTGGATCTAATCATTTGTAGTTGGATCCCTGAAATTTTGGTCCTACATGAAAAAGGTGCCAGGTTCTTTGGTGTCATGAAGGAATCCAAATACTTTCAGAGAGAGAAACATTGAACTGGATTAATCATCTGTGAATTACCCACCCATTGCCTAATCATGTTCTCCAAAAAGGCTCAGAAGACATTTCTCCAAGGTGTTGAGAAATACATGAACAAGGAGAGTGCTGATAACTTTAAAAATGTTCCAGTAGTTGTTCTCTTGAAGATGGGGATGCTGGTATGTACCTTCATCAAGTTGCCCTGAATAAGCTTCCTAATTTATGTGCAGTTGGGGAACTCCTAGAAGGGCAAAGACCAAGTAGCATCACTCAGCAATCAGAGAGAGGTTAAGTATTGTGGTTACTGAAATAGGCTTTAGTGCTGATATACCACCTTTTGGAGGGATTGATTGATAACAAATTCTGATGATCAAGGTTCTTGATTTGGATAATTAAAACCTGGTGAATGGAGACTGGACTCGAGCCACTTACCCAAACCCAATTATAGAGTCAGTTAATATCGTCAAATCTCCTTCGGTGATGGGGAAGAACGGAATAACTGAAAGATTCTACAATAAAAATTTAAGAGCACACACCCAGTATTTTTCTCCTAGATTTCCCTAACAGGTTATATCATTTATAAAGGTAACTTTGTGTTTGAGAAAGAAATTACCCAGACCATTTGTAGATGATAAGACACTGGTTTCTAACACTAGTCCCTGAGGAAGCAGAATGCCAGTGTGAGCCCTCCTTACAGTAGAACCAGGGAAACTTTGAACTATTACCATGGATTTTTCTGTTTGATCTTTTTTTTTTTTTTTTTGTTTTGTTTTGTTTTGTATGGGCAGGCACCAGGAATTGAACCCGGGTCTCCAGCATGGCAGGTGAGAACTCTGCCTGCTGAGCCACAATGGCCCACCCATTGATCAATTTTTTGAGTCAACTGTTATAGTAAATATCATCAAGAACATGATGAATCCTCCCAATATCTTCCTGACTTATAGAATAAGGACTATTAAGTTAGGAGAAACTGGAACTCAACCTTCCTAGTGAAATCTTAAATAAAAAGCAATAGCTTCTATGGGTAACTGAAGGAATTAATGCCACAATCCAGGCCTTCAGTAGGATGAGGTGGTGACTGCTATCAAATCCCCATCTATTTCTGCAGTTTGACAGATGCAGAAGACAGTTTTAAAAATGAGGAATATAATCTCAATTCTTATTGTATTATATGTGAGTACATGTATGTAATAAGAAAGTATGCATGAATACTTTCTTACCTTTTCTGCCCTCTCGCTCAATCCCATTTATGCATAAATGTACGTGTGGTGTACTGTTGGGGTTGATTTTTCGTTTAGTTGAGGTACTGAATATCAGGAGGGAGAAGAGATATCATCCTGAGATCCTGGACAGATGATCCCTACCAGGTGAGGCTTTGTTTTCTCTCCCATTCAGAAGATGGTACATTTTTTGTTGTCCTATTGACAGTTTCATGGTGTTAGACAGAAGAAGTGTTTTTGGAAATGTTAATCAAAGAGGATCTGGGAGAAGGTTAATCAGCCATAGTGGCAACTATATTGGATATTAATCATTTTGGCTACCCAGCATGTGAAAATGTCCTTCACAGTTTTGGGAAAATCCTAAGATAAGTGAGGGTTTATTCCCTCCACAGAAACTGGGTGGGCTCTTCTTTCCCTAGCTCTGCCATCTAGTTACTAGGGCATTGTTATGTGTAGCCAATTAGATTCTCCAGCACCAAACTTTGATTTGTCTAGAGAATGATGCTAGCAGCATGGCCTGTTAATTATTCATCGAACCAAGAAGAATATGATGGCTGAAGCATAGCAGTGGCATTCTAGGCAGACCATTTTGAGCAAGCCTACTTGTCATATTTTCTTGCCATGTAAGGTATCCAGTACTTGTTCAGTCAATTCCTTTTCTGCATAAGTTAGCACTTTGTCTCTGTTATTTGCATCCCAAACCCAGAATAGCATACATGTTCTGCAGGCCACACAGATGACCTGGGAGTGTGGATACCTGATGAGGTTGAGGAAGAGTTCATGCATTCGAACTTCAGGGCAAACCAGTACAAGGAAGATAGAGATCAAGGGGAATGAACATTCCTCCACTACTGAAATCCCCAGATTCTATCACTTCCCTGTTCTTTGTCCTAGGAAGCTTGGGTCCCCTTGCAGGGAGGGAAATGACCTGGGGTGACTCAGCTGAAGAGAAGTGCTAGAAACTTACTGATCTGCTGTGGGCCTGACCGTACTCTTCGTAGTCTTTACTGCCTGTTTCCATGTTTACTGTGTCACCAGGACATTTTGGGTTGGCAGGAGCCAATCCCAGACTTCCCCACTGTCTGAAGATGAACTAAAACTGATTTTATTTAGGAGTGATTGCTATTGATTAGATTAGTTATGCTCAGGTTGATCAATGAGTAAGTGGCTTGGGGCCGTTTTGAAGGCCTCCTTTCTAGTTCTGCAGCAGCTAAATAACTGAGCAGAAACAAAGAAGCTTGTCGGCTCACCAGGCCAGGAACTGTGGAGCCATTGACCTCCTCCCCATCGGAACAGCCCCCCATCTCATTTATGTTGATGCATTCTCAAAGCTTCACACTAGACTTAGAATACCATGGCAATGGCAAGAAAAGAGGTTACTTGGTGAACCCAGTCCGACTGCCAAGTCAACCACAAACTGTTACACATTTCTTCTGGACTCTTATGACATTCTTATTGCAACAAGTAAGTAACACATATCCTCTTATTTAAATGGCAGATGTTAAAAGAGTGTTATGTTTGCTTAGGCAAACTCATACAAGGGGAAAATTAGCACACAGAATCTGGAAGGTAGGGAATAGGTTAATCCCTCAGGAGCGAGGAAGGTTAAGAAAGGAAATCTGAGCTATAAAGACTGCTGAAGGAACCAAGAATGGACAGAGCAGAGCTTGTAGCCTAGAGTGGGGGCACTGCTTGCAAAATAGCAATATTCCCTTCCAAACAGGAAGACAGTTGGTAGCTCTTGGTGAAATGGACAATCATTTTTAGATAAATGTAGTTATAATCATGGCTTAGTCTCTTATACAACTGATCTCTAGTACTAATACACCAGGAATTGAGAGACTATATATAGTTTCAGAGGGTTTTACAGAAAACTTCTATCATATTACCTCTTAAAATTTATTGAGCATCTGCTGTATACCAGCCACTGTGCTACGTACTGCACATACATTTTCTCATTTCACTCTCTCACCAAGTCCATTTTAGAGATGACCCTCAGGGAAGGTTTTATCGTGTCCATTTTTCAGATGAAGCTCAGGGAAAATAAAGTCACCTGTCAAAATCTCTTTTGCTGTGTAACAAGATATTTTCAAAAACAAGTTTGTCTAACTCTAAACCCCGGGCTGTTTTTACTGCCCCTAGAATTGGAGAAAGACAGATCCATAAAAAGTCTGTCCACAAGATAGGCGTGGTTTCTTGCTCGGGCTCGTCCCTGTCCTTCTGAGGTTAACAACCACCAGTGTGTTTTCTTACCACAAGTCCCTGGGTATCACTGTCAGATTCAGAACTCTAGCTGCCCTGAAATTTGATCTGACCCAGAGTGGGACCTTGTATACTCTTCTGTTCTTTGGCCACATGGTTTGCATATAGCACTACATCAATCCTGTTTACCCTGGAACGAGTTCTGAAAGAATGCACACTGCTTTACATGCACGGGGAAGAGAAGATAAGGAGTTAAGTTTGAGACAAACTTTGTGAGAAGGCTTTGTTTTGGTACGAGAGCCTTTGTCACATGGTGCTTTAAGAACCCAAACAACCAAACCACTGAAATGAAGAGTGGTTTTGAAGACATAAGGTTTGAATCACCCGTTTCATAGAGGAACCAAAATAGGAGCTGACAATGACCTGCTTTGGCCATCTTGCCCTTCCTGAGTCAGGACAGATGGTTCCACCTAGACAAGGCTGCATTGGCCCTATTGGGCTTGATGAACTAAGTGTCAGGGGATCCCTCCTTTCCCCTCCTAGATGAATCTGCCACCTAACAGTTCTCACTGCTTGGACATTTTCCCAACCCCAAGCCAAAGTTTTCCTCTGCTCCATTTCATCTCATTATTCTTCCTTCATACTCCTGGGCCTCTGACTCATTCTTTTGTTTCTAACAGTCTTTCCAAAGACTAGCCATCTCAGGACTTCTCTCAGCGGAGTTTCCCCTCTGCTCTGGTTTTTCTGGATGCTCCTCAGCACTTTGCCTTCTTCCAAGACAGGGAACCTCCACGAACGAATCCCAGAGGATTTTCCCATGGTCAGCTTGGGAGGTGATGGTAAGCATAGCTGAGTGTTCCTAGGTTGTCTCCTCACAACTAGCATTTCTTAAAATTTGCTATTAGTATGCCTTTAATTATAGAGAAGGGTGTACACATAGTTCAGAAGGATCTGCAGGATAGCCCAAAGTGGCTTGAGATTTCTTTGACATATCCCAGCTTATCTTAAATATTCATATCTTCTCAAAGAAATCTGTTTGCTTTGATATAAAAATATTTTAAACACTAACCAATTAAACAAAAATTCTTCAACCCTCCTCTCTCCCCCAACCAAACCAGTCTGACGAAATGCTCAAGTACAATGGTCATTGCAGGAATATGCTTTATGCCAATCCTGTGATCTTAAGTACCTCCTGGCATATTATATTGAGAATATAAATTCCAGTTTGAGAAGCTTGACTCTAAGAAGTACAAAGTACCTATCACTAGGATATCCTAGAAAAAAATAAGAGATGGAAGGGAGAAAAGTAATAAAAAATAATAAAGGCTGCGTCTTTAGGCCAAATAGAGTTTGAATGCTGAATCTATAAGGCCCTGGGCAAGTTATTTAATATATATGATATTAATCTTCTACACTGGGCAAAAATGAGGATAGCACCTCTCTGTGAGGCTCTAAAGAGGAACATTTACACAAATACCTAGCACGATGTGTAGCAGAGCTAGCACCAAATAAACATTACTTGCCTTTTCCTTTATTTGAGGGGAGGGCTTTAGAGGAGGTAGAGATAGGGAGAAGAAAGCTATTCGGGCCTCTTTCTGGGTCATTTATCTTCCTGGCACTGCCTCCTCCTTTGCTGGAAGACAAAACTTTCATCTCAAAGCCTCAGCCCCTACCTGCTGCTTGAACTAGTCTTGGCCAAATGTAGCTGCATTAACCATCCTGCCCTCACCACTGGCTAGAACTTGAAATTAGTCTTTCTGCTTGCACTGTGCTGAGGATGGGCCCTGGGTACCTACCTGCTCAGGCTCAGTTCTCCTCCCCAATACCCATCTTCTGACTGAGACTTCTCTTGGTCTCCTGAGTGCATTTTAGTTACTTGCTGAGGCTAGGCCTTCTGTCACCACATCCTTTAGCTCTCATTAACTCTCATTAACCCCATCTCATGGGTGCTGAGTCCAAAAGATGGTCTGGTCTTCAGTGTTTTTATTTTGTTTTATCAACCCATTGTCTAAATCCCCTTCATATGTTTGGGGGCCCCGGCATCTACATAACTCTCATTAGCCCTGTCTCATGGGTACTGAACCAAATTGCTGGCCAGGTTGTTACTGTTCATTTATGGTTAATTTTTGTTTTTAGTTTTTTAATCTGTCCAATGTCTGAACCCCTTTCTGATGATGTCTGTGGAATCCTCCTCTGCCTAGATTAAAATGGGAGGCAAGTCCTCACCTCCTGCTCAGGAAGCCTTGAAGGCCAGATGCTCCCTCTTGCTCAGCCTGTCTGCCAGAGGGCACCTGACCATAAGTGACCAACCAAATGCTCCTGTATGGACCTTTGAACCTGGAGCCAATGATGCAGAGGGACAGAGAATAGTTAAGAAGCCATTCTAGAGGCAGAGGTAGCAGCACCCAGTGCCCCTGGGGTCAGAAGAGACACCCTCTGTAGGCTACATAGGACCTTGGTTGAGGTTCTGGGTATCCACCCACCTGCCCTTTGCTATAGCTCCTCATTTTTGAGCTTGTTTCTCTGGCCTCCATGCCAATTTCTTGAGCCAGTCCGTGCCTTTTTATAAATCCTTCTATGCTTTAGTTAACCAGAATCCTTTTCAGTTCTTTGTACACAAGAACCCTGACTCCAATAACCTTAATCTAGGCATAATTCATCACATGAATTATGATGCTGCCACCTGCTGGATTATTGGTTTAATGGCTCTATCTTAGTTTAGACCATAGCCTCCAGGGAGCTGGGACTATATTGTTCTTTGTAGTGAGTGCAGATCTCCCTTCAGTGAAAGATGTGTTGCCCCAACTGCTGGGAGTGCTGTTGGCAAACAGCCTTCAACCATCTACCCCTTCAGTGAGAGTCACCTTGCCCGAAGTCACATCCATGGTGAGACCCATCCAATGACTGCTGAGGGTGGCCATCTCAGTCCAACTGGAGACAACTCTAAAGGGACATTTTAGCTCCAGAGTTCCCTGTGGGGCGGGCTGAGGCTGTGGTTAGATGCACATTGCAGTTTGATGCCTCCCTCTGCTCAATGCTGCTGCTCCATCCATCCATCCATCCATCCATCCATCCATCCATCCATCCCTTCCACTGCTGATCTTAAGCCTTCTGCACACTAAATCTCCATCTCAGAATCTGCTTCCAGGGAAACCCATTCTGCAGCAGACTTTTTCATAACTGAATTGTCAGGACCCAGCTTGGTTTCTCACAAAAAGTAAGCACAGACATAGATAGACAGAAGGATAAAAAGGTAGGTAGATAGATGATAGAGACATAGATCCATATCTAACCTATATATGTATTTGTCCAACACCTGAGTGATGCCTTTTGTAAGTAGAGAGGTTCCCATTCTCTTGCCTAAGACAGATCCCACATCTGATCTGGGTCCTCTCTCTTCCTACCTCCTTCCACTCCTCTACAGACCACTCTCCACTCTCTTCCTCATATTTCTCACATCTGCCCAAACCTTAAATATAGGAGTTTCTCAATGCTTTGTCTCGGGCCCTCTTCTCTAGGTGGTGTCAACCACCTAGAGAGATTATAATCTCTAAAGGTGGACAAGTCTATTTCTTTGTTATGTTCCCAATACCTATCACAGCGTTTTGCCCTTAGTAGGCACTCAATACATACATATTTTATTGAATTTATATCCTCTACATTTCTCTGTTGGGGAAAAGAAAGCTTGTCTAGTGGCAGCATGGAAGGCAACTAAGCTTGTTAGTATTTAGAAATGGAGAAAGTTTAAATTAAGCATCCCAGGTAGCCTGTTTTCCCCTTTCTTCTTTCTTAATACCCTCTACAATTTCTGCTTCTTAGAACCCTTCTTCAGCGATCTTCTACCTTACTTTCCATTCTTCATTCACACTAAAGTGTGAGAGATTGAGAGGGCTTAAGTACTGTTCTCAAAGGGAAAGTGTTTTAATAGATAACAACAATACAAATTAAAGACCCACGAATAATGATCATAACCGTAGTGAAGGTAATGCTTTTTTGCTTGGCTTTGTAAAGAATTACCTGGACTATCTCTGTTGCATACAATGCTATGAGGCTATTCTCATTTTATAGATAAGGAGAGAAGTATAATTTTCCCACCCCAAATTACTTAACTTTAAGAGGAGGATCAGGAACCAGATTTGTATTTAATTCTAAATTCCATGCTCTAAGTTTCATATCATGCTGTTGAAGTCAGAACCTAGAGTTTCAGACACCTTTGGTGGCCAGGTAGAGGTGAATAGTCAGGTTTTAGCTCATGCCACTTCTCAGTAAGACCTGCCATGCTTACCGAATCTGAAACCTAGTTCCTTTCTGTGTCACTGTTGGAAGAGAAAGGCCCTCTCAGGATGACTGTAAGGCCTCAGGCCTTTTCTGAAAGAACTCCTGGGTGGAATACAAGTATATCTTCATTTAGAGGGGATATATTTAATTCATAGTCTCTAGGGACAATTATCATGGGACTCAAAATGTCAAATACAGTAGAAAAAGCACCAAAACCAAATAATGCAAGGCATAGATGTACCACCTTTACTGATTTGAACTGGAAAATTTTAACCAACCTTCAAGGGGCAAAACTGCCATAAAGAAGCTATTTCTTTAAAATGGAAGAAAGAGAGAAGAGTGATTAGTTTTTGAAAGAAAAATCAAGTCCCACACTGATGGTGACATAACCCCTGGCTGAAAACCAGTTTACTCCTCTCCAAATCAGGGTCTTTCCCGCAGAACCCTTCATGGTGGAGTGCCAGTTGTGACTGTGCTATACTTTTCATTTGGAAACAATCCTTCCTCTCCAGAGCTCCAGGTTTCTCTGTCTGACCATGTTCTTGGCATACTATTTGATCACAGCTCAGTGATTTTGACCTGCCTGAAAAATACTGTGGATGGATTTTCCAGGGATGCTAACCTTGAGCTGAAAACAATGTTTGATCATAAGTAATGGTGTTTCCTTCCCCCCTTTTTTGCCCACTGTCATGCACTAAATATACCTCAGTAAGCCACTGTTCATGTGTGTGTGTGTGCATGTGTGTGTGTGTGGGGAGGCGTGTGGAGACTGGAAAAGCAATTTCAACGTGTTGGTGGGTGGAGGAAAGTGTCTGCATCTCTGGATGAAAGGTTTTTCCCTTGATCTAATTGTGCACAGATGTGATGGGCAAACCCTTTATTGATAATCTGGAAGAATTGGCAGTGTTTGAGCAAGAAAATGCAGTAATCCGTATAGATTCCTCATAAGGCCTAGATAAAACTTCTTAAACATCTTACTTCCCACTTCCTTGGTCACCATTCTAAAATAAATCTTATCCACGTTTTCTATCTTTTTAATGGAGCTGCCTGTGTTTTTATTACTTTTTATACTTTCCCTACATCATTATAATTAATATCTACCAAATGTTCACTATAAGCTACACACTTTAAATTATATATGGATATCACTTTATGGGTTTTATGGCCCTATAAGGTGGGTATTAATACCATCTTCACTTTATAGATGAGGATGCTAAAGCATATCGGTTAGGAAATATGTCTCTTTGGGGGAAAAAAAAAAAAAAAAAAAGGAATATATCTACTGTCCCAGAACTAGTAAAGAGCAAAGGCTGTATTCAAACTTTGCAGTATCTGACTCCAGAGACTAACTTTTAACCATTAAACCAAACTGCCTCCAGTTAGAAGCTACTGAAGCTGCTTGGTTGAGAACTTTCCGAACTGTCTCTAGAATCCAGCCTCCAGCCCTGGCCTCCACGCCATCCAGCCGTGCGTGGTAGGTACCTCGGTGTTTTTTAGACCACATGAGAGGTAAACCTTTGGTGAACAGGGAAGCTGAAGAGAAGATGAGTTTAACAAACACAGACTTTCCCTACCCGAGAATGGTGTTGCTGGCTAAAGGCCATCACATTTATTAGCAATGGAGACGAGATCTGCTTTGCTGAAAAGAGTTTTAAAACATGAAGAACTGTGTCTGTGACCTTTACTTCTGAGAAAAGTAAATGCCAGGCGACAGAATATGAGCCACTGAAATGCAAAATCTGGTGTGGTGCCCACCTGGGTATTTAATACCTTCTGAGGGTATCATTATCAGGAAAAGCCATCTTGGTCTTTTGATTGGGAACAGTTTGAGTCCAGAGTTTGGTTCTTCTTTGCTTCCTCTGAGTCGGGTACTTTTTTTTTAATTAAAAAACTTTTTTTTTTTTTTAATCATAACAACATACAAACACGAACATTCTTACCATATGATCATTCCATTCTCGGTATATAAACAATAACTCACAACATCATCACATAGTTGTATATTCATCACCACGATTACCTCTCAGAACATTTGCATCAATCCAGAAAAATAAAAAAGAAAAAAATTCATACATACCATACCCCCAACCCCTCCCCCTCACCGATCACCAGCATTTCAATCTACTAAATTTATTCTAACATTTGTTCCCCCTATTATTTATTTTTAATCCGTATGTTTTACTCCTCTGTCAATAAGGTAGATAAAAGGAGCATCAGACACAAGGTTTTCATGATCACACAGTCACAGTGTGAAAGCTATATCATTACACAGTCATCGTCAAGAAACATGGCTACTGGAACACAGCTCTCCATTTTCAGGCAGTTCCCTCCACCCTCTCTATTACACCTTAACTAAAAAGGTGATATCTATATAATGTGTAAAAATAATCTCCAGGATAACTTCTCTACTCTGTCTGAAATCTCTCAGCCACTGACACTTTATTTTGTCTCATTTTGCTCTTCCCCCTTTTGGTTGAGAAAGTTTTCTCAATCCCTTGATGCTGAGTCCCAGCTTATTCTAGAATTTCTGTCCCATGTTGCCAGGAAGGTCCATACCCCTGGGAGTCATGTCCCACGTAGACAGGGGAAGGGCAGTGAGTTTGCTTCTCATGTTGGCGGAGAGAGAGAGGCCACATCTGAACAACAAAATAGTTTCTCTGGGGGTGACTCTTAGGCCTAATTTTAAGTAAGCTTAGCCCATCCTTTGTGGGGTTTTCTTATGAACATCCCCCCAGATTGAGAGCTCAGCCTATTGCTTTGGTTGTCCCCACTGTTGGGCACTGTTTTTAAGGGGTATTAGAGAAGGCCTGTTTTCTCAGCAATATAAATAGAACTTCTGCAATATAACTCCAAGTTTTTAAAAGATCTGGCCCACACAGATGGTAGGTACCTTTTAGGATGTTTTTGCTTGCACTTAGCAGAAAATTAAACATGAATGAATGTAATCAATAAAGAAAATGTATTGCTTTACAATACTTTAAGGTTCAGTGTTAGCATACACCTCAGAACAGGTTTGATCCATTAGCTCAGTGATAGAACCTAGCCAGCTATTTTTATTCTGCTTTAGCTTCTGAGGGATTAGCATCATTATAAAGTCCCTTTCATGGTTTCAGATGGCTGCTGGCAGTCACTGGGACTGAACATCTTTTGTTTGCATCCAGGAAGGAAAGTGGGAATCTTCTCCCCACTATCAAACTGTCCTTTGCTTTTCCATGATCAACTTAGGTCATAAGTCTATCCAAGTACAACCATGGTAGTGTGTGACTTAGGTGAGACTGACTCCGCCAGCTCGAAAGTGGGTCCAGATTGGCTGAAGACTCTTTGTATAATCCTATCACCTTTGCCAAAGTAATTGGTTCAGGGTTGGGCATGTGATTTTTAAACCATCCAGTTTGTGGTACATTTTTATGGTAACCCTAGGAAACTAAGACAACTATAATTTAAAATCATGGTCTTTAGTCAAAATCCAAAAAAGGTAAAATTAATGGATAGGATTGTCTTTTTTCTAACTTTTTCTCTCACCAAGTTTTCCTAAGTAATGTCTTCACTTATCAAAAAGTCAAATTCAGACTTTGCTCAAAAATATATGGTTCATTATTTTCATTATGATATATCAATATTTTTAGGGGTCCTAAAAAAAGCACCATAACTTTGGAATAAGCCATCACCTGCTGTGAGAGACTGAATACCTCTAGAGCACTGATCACACTGCTTGTATCTTTATTTTGCATGACATGACAGATAGAAGGCAGTTTCAGCATGCTGATAAAATGATCTCATTTTCAAGTAACTCTAGGATGATTCCTTGCAAACAAGTTGTGTTTTTTAAATTTGCTGTAACTATAACTACACATGTATTTATAGATTGAGTAATAGCCAATTAGAGTCCCATTTGTATTTCTTTCAAGATGTTTTGTGTAATAGAGGAATCATGAACATCCCAGCATAAAAGATAATAGTTATTTCCCCTTGTATTCAGGCTTTAAAATTATCGAGCACTTGCACGTGTATTTTCTGATTTGATTTTTAAAACTCAGCCCTTCTCTCCTGATTCCAAATAAAGTGTTTTTCCACTACAATACAATCACCTCTCAACAATCCTTTTGCATTTCTACAATCCTTTGTAGTTTTCTGGTGACTGCACATATGAAATGCTTGATGTCAGCCCTAATTTGCCTCTTGATCCTCATCCCTTAACCATGAGGGATAGAAAGAGTAGCTTGACTGTACTGATTTTTCAGATGAAAAATTAAGGTTCCGATGAGTTGAAGGATTTAATTAAGATGAGTCCAACTCGGCACTTTCCCCACATCACCTTGCTTTTTCATACTCTGCCCCCTCCACACCTTTTATAAGATTTTTGGTTTTGGGCTGTCAATTACCTTGAATGATTATTTGGTGAGTTTTCCTGCACACATGATGATGGCTGGTCACTGGCAGGGCAGGCTAATTTGCTTGAAGGAAGACTCCTGTGAAGGAGTTTTGGAAAGAATCTTTTGAAAGTTAAAGGTGCTGCCATGCAATCAAACTAAATTTCAGAGTTTTAAATACAGATGTAGCTTTATAACACTTTGGGGACATGTTTTCTCACTGTATAACTTTGTTTCTGACACAAATGGCCTGAAACCCAGAAAAAGGTGGCAGTATATGTAGTTGGGTCCTGGATATCTACTCCAGAGCATAGGATAAATGTGAAAACTTTTGCTATGTGCAATTACAAAAAATGATAAATATTACCCCACTCCAGAGAGTTCATGTAAAAACCATTTGCTTAACCTTAGTGGAGTCTAGAGCTATAAAAAAACATAAGTTGGGCAAGGCTGTTAATAGAGAGCAGAAATGTAGAAGTGTAGAACTGAAGGATTCAGGGTTTGATTGCGCCACTGCACCACTTTCCAGGATAGCAAACAAAGGTCTTGGCTGCTAAATACTTACTGGCAAATGTAGAGCAAGACTACATTTCTACTCAGGCCCTGGGGTGGACAGACAGGATATGGAAGCTCTGAGGTTGCAATTCCAATTAATTTGTCATTACTATCATTTAATTGACATTCCCACAATTTTTGCTCTGGACTTTGGGGCAAATCACATAGCCCCTCTGGGCTTCAATGTCCTGTTTGTAAAATGTGGGTAATGTTAATACCTACCTTGCAGGATCATTGTGAGGACTAAGGGAAGTTCACATGTGATAGGCTTAGCACAGTGCTTGGCAGATAGAAACCACTTCACAAAGGATTCTCAATGAGGGGAGTGATATGATTATTGTTTACAGGGCCATTAAATCACTGCCGGATCTCCAGGCTGAATCAGGCTCTTCTAGTTTAAAGGGTTTTGGTTAGAAAACATTCACCCAGGAGAGCTTCCACCCACCATTGGGAATGAGAAGCTCCTGCCTGGGGTGAGGGATGCAGAGGTCCCTTCTGTTACTGAGAATGAGGAACTCACCCCTCTTTAATGCAGGAAGTTACTGTGACCTCTGAGATGCGAGTTAAAATAAAAGTGGCTCCAAAGAAATTGTTCCAGGTGTTGTGCACTCAGAGGTCTGCCAATGACCAGGTTGGGCCCTAAAATCTAGAGAAGAGACTGATTTTGAAATTCTCTGAAGGTCAACTTCGTTAATTGACCTTCTTAAAAAAAACCTTAGATAATTTACCTAATTCTGAGCTTAATTTCCTCATCTATAAATAGATATAATCTCTTCCACCTAGGGTTAGGAGGATTACATGGGATCACATAAGCAAAGCACTTAGTGTAGCACCTGGTAGAATGTGATTAATAAACATTCATTTCCTTTCTCGCGCATAGCCGTCCCCAGCTGCAATGAATGGTCACCTTTAATGACTCACTGCCCCGTTCTCGGGCACCACTGGAGCCAGTGACTGACTGCTTTGTGGGTGTAAAAGACTTACTCTGGCTTTAATATGAGATCACTCTGGGGTGTAATTCATGTCCCAGAGGTTGCTTGCGGATCAGGCGAAAACTAGACCTTGCCTAGATATTCGTGCTCAGCCCTTTCCCACATCCCTCACTTCCTTGCAGATTCTTCCTGAAGAAGACTCCTCTATAAATCACATGCCCCTCAATTCCCACTTCTAGGAAAGCAGACCCAAGACACTTACCAAAGGACCCGAGCTAAAATAATTCTCATCAAAGCCTCTGGATAACAATTCCTACAGAAATTGGTTAAATACCTCTTTTTATCTTGGGTCAACTCAGACCTTCTCCACTTTGACAGGGTCCCAGGAACTTGCCTGGTTACCAGCGTCCCTTGGTCCAAGGAAAGCCAGCTATGTTTGTTTAAAGGACTGGCCTCTGCAGGGTTGATAACATGAGCCCCATGGTAATGACATCTTGCCTCTACTTTTCTACAGATTTTTAGGACAGTGGAGGGATTTTAGAGCTCAGAAAGGACTAGTGAGATTTCTGGATGTGGGAAAGCCTCATTTTGAAATTGGTAGGCTGCTTGCAGCAAATATTTTTCAAACTGGAACTGGTTCCTGTATTTTGCACAGATTTTTCTTTGTTTTCTCCTCAATCAAGATCTGGAGAATAGTAACTTGAAGGGAAAGAAGTCATGCATGAGAAAGTACTGGACTTAGAAGCTGTTCCATGTGGTACACAATATGTTTTAGCGATTCAGCAGGAAAAAGTTTGGATTTAATCATGATTGTACGATTTGGAAAAGGTTCTGTCAGCAGAAAGCTCCAGGGAGTAGCTGGGGATGGTGAAGCATAATCTTACATTACATGCAAAGATTGTTCTTGTCAGGTAGCTTCAAAAAAGAGAAGGGGCTGATTAAAAAAGTGGTGGTGGTGGCAAGAAAATGGTATTGGGTAAAAGATTTGGAGCAGTTGTATGGAAATTTAATAAGGAATTGGCTTTGAGTGGCGCTTAGTTTCATTGGGCTGCTGTAAGAAAGCACCACAAACTAGGTGGCTTAGAAGAACAGAAGGTTATATTTTCACAGTTTTGGAGGCCAGAAGTCCAGATGGTGTCAGCAGGGCCATGGTCCCTTTGAAGGGTCTAGGGAAGAGTCCTTCCTTATTTCTTCCTAGCTCCTGGTGGCTCTCAGCAACACTTGGCACTCTTTGTCTGTGGCTGCCTCGCTCCATCTGCATGCTATCGTCTTGGCATGGCTTTCTTTCCTGTGTGTATCTCTGTAGGTCTATCTTCTTTGCCAGTCGTAAGACTGAGGGCCCACCCTAATCCAGTATAACCTTATTTTACCTTAACTAATTATCTCTGCAAAGACCCTATTTCCAAATAACATGTTCCCCATGAACATGAATTTGGGGTGGGGAGAGACTATTCAACCGAGGGATAGAAGAATTGGCATCGTGCAGGAAGAACTTGCAGAGATCTCACAGTAGGAATGTTAGTAGAACAAAATTCATCTATCCTCTCACATGTGCATTCAACCATATTAGGCATCAGGTGCCTTCTCTGTCCTGTAAGACCCCTGGTCAGGGAGGGGGTTCCTCCTTCCTCCACTCTCAAAGGCTGGGTTTGAGAAGTAGAGCTCAGGAACACTTTGGCCTCAAATTTAATAAGAAAGAGAAGTGGAAAGTTGAGGGAACAGGGATTCCAGGAAGTTAAGGAAAGGTGGAGGAGGTTAAAGGACAGGGAAATAGGAAGTAGCTGAGGGCTACAGAGGAACTGAGCATAAAGCAGAAAGAGACGCTCTAGGAAGTTAGAGAGAGAGGGTGATGTCACAGTGTCCCACAGTGCACATGAATGATAAAAGTTTAGAAAGTCCATCTTTGGGGCATAAATGTTTTCCCATTTTATCATCTCACTACATTCATACCTGATTTTGTCTATGCTCAAATTTCACTCCTTTCCCTTCTCAATGAAGATTACTCAATCCTAGTTAGTCTGGTTCCTGAGCTTTTTTCTTTTCTTTTTTAAAGTATGGTTAGGAAAATAAAAAGAGAGGGAGACAGGACAGAAGGGGAGGGAGGAAACGGAAAAGAATCATTCTTCAAGCATTCCTTTATTGTGGAGAATCTAAGAAATAGGCAAGGCTGAGAAGCAAAACCCAAAAGAAAATATCAGTGAAGCCAGGCCAATCTACACATTAAAGAGCTGAGAAAGACACACATGAAAGAGAAAATCTGGCAAAACAGAGAGGGGGCAACATGCACATCTGGAACATTCTATATAGTTACAGGATAGGAAAGAAGAAAGAGCTTAGAAAGTTTTGCTTTGCATTATTGGTTAAATTTTCCCTAGGAGAAGAAAGTAATACATTGAATTACTGTAGCAATGATTTTGCAAACTGTCACTTTGACTGCCACATTTTGTTGATACTGGACCATACTAAACTTTGAGATTTATTCAGTTACAAAAATTCTAGTATTGACTATAACTTCAAATTGATCCATTGAGGCAAACATTATTTGCCCCCAATTTATATATGATGAAACTCATGATTGGACCTTGTAAGTGAATTGTTACGTGTCATACTATTAGCAGGTGATAGATCATGGGTTCAATTTAAATTTGTTAGATCCCACAGACTGAGTTTTCTGTTGCCTAAAAATGGAACAGCTCCATATGAGAACTTAGTTCAAGGGATAGCTTTGTACATAGGTGACTACAATGGAGTGGCATGCTCATAGAAGTTAGAAAAAAAGAGACAACTGTTAAGCCTGCAGTTGTGTGATATCTTGACAATAATGGCAGATGCTGTGGCAAAGAAGAAAATCATGAGCCAGCTTCATAGGGCAATTATGCATCTATATCACATTATCATTGTTTACTCAAATGTTTATTCTTAGGCAGAAATGAGATAAGGTCCTGGGACCTCCTAGATGCTCAAATGGAAAGGAATGGTTCAGGAAGATGGCATGAATTTACCAACAGTGGGACCATTAGGCAATGATGAGAGAACAGCACAGGAACTTTATTCTATTCCATGATAAAAGATTGGGTGGGTAGGGTGTGAGTGAGAGAAAAAGTGCCATTTAATATTTTTCTACATTGCAGGACTTAGGATAATTTCTCGGAATCTTCTAAACTTTCTGTGATGCAGTTACATTATTGTTGACATTTAACAATATCTTAAAAACGAAAGCTCTTACATGGGTTCCATAGGTAAGTAAATGTGGTCTCCATTATTGACTAACTGTATGACCCTTGGCAAGTTACCTTTTAGCAGCCTGGGTTTCTTGATCTATACAATAAGAATTTTAATATTTCCTTACTAATGTCATTATAAGAAATTATTGATTATCTTATTTAGATAATATATGTGAAGAGGACTTTGTGAACTAAAATTCAGTCTATGCATGTTAGTTTTTTCTGTTAAGGAGATAAATTTTGGGATCATATTTTGTAAACCTATATTTTAAATACACAAAAATATTTTTTGTAAATACATGTATTTTTATACATTTCATTTATAGAGCAGTTTAGATTTATAGAAATATTGCACAGAAAATACAGAGTTCCCATATATACCTCTGCACCCCCCCCAGTTTCCCCTATTATTAATATCTTGCATTAGTATGATACATTTATTACAATTGATGAACCAATATTCACACTGAAGTCCACAGCTTATATTAGGGTTCACTCTTTGCATGTATAGTTCTGTGGGCTTTGTCATATCCATGCTTTCATGTATCCACCATGACAGTATCATATAGAATAGTTTCACTGCCCTAAATTGCCCTGTGCAGTTCTTTCCTTTCCCACACCCCACCCCACGGCAAACACTGATCTTTTTACTCTGCCTTTTCTACAATGTCATATAGTTGTAATCATACCCTATGTGGCTTTTTTTTTTTTAAATGTGGCCTTTTCAGATGGACTTCTTTCACTTAGCAATATGTATTTAAATTTTTTTTTTTTTTTACCTGACAGCTCATTCCTTTCAGTAGTCTGTTGTATGGACATCCCACAGTTTGTTTATCCATCCACCTATAAAAAGACATCTTGGTTGCTTCCTAAATTTTTTTTTTTGGGGGGTGCATGGTCCGGGAATTGAACCCAGGTCTCCCGCATGAAAGGTGAGCATTCTACCACTGAACTACCCATGCACCCTGGTTGCTTCTAATTTTTAAGAATAATGAATAAAGCTGCTGTCGATATTCATGTGCAGGTTTTTGTGTGGACTTAAGTTTTCAACCCCTTTGGGTAAATACTTAGGAGTCCAGTTCTGGATCCTATGTAAGCCTGTGTTTAGTTTTGTAAGAAACTGACCAACTGTCTTCCAAAGTG
This sequence comes from Myrmecophaga tridactyla, assembly GCA_004026745.1. NCBI lineage: Eukaryota > Metazoa > Chordata > Mammalia > Pilosa > Myrmecophagidae > Myrmecophaga > Myrmecophaga tridactyla. The sequence goes on from PVIY010013103.1 coordinate 32,314, forward strand.
GCTGTACCATTTTGCATTTCATATTTTTCATGTTTCATAGCTCTCATAGTCTGTTAAATGCAAAGTATTCTCCTAAACTGATGTATCATAATTCACTTATGATGCCCTGGGTCACCCAGGACGTGTTGGTGTCAGGATAGAAGCATAGCTCACTCTGTCTCCAAAGTTTATGGCAATTCATACAATATTCTCTAGAAATGGAAATAACTGCTATAGTTATCCAAAATCTCTATCTCTGAACTGTAAAAAAATATTGAAAGGTAACTCTGTGAGGATGGGACATAAATCTAAAACTGAATGTTCTCTGTTAATGAAAAAAGGAAATTTTGTGTGTGTGTTGGGTGTGGGAAAGAATGAAAGTATAAAAATAAGTTCTGCCTTGAGCAGCTGACTAAGGAAACACGAAGAAGGAGTCGTACTCATTTTGAAATCAAGGCATCAGCACAGTTGTGGCTCAAGGTTTAGAGAGCCTCGCCTTAGGCAAATAAGGGAGATGCTGGCTTGTGCACACTAGAACTGATCCAGAGAGCCTGTGCTCACCTGGGCTGGGGGTGGGGGCAGTGGGATGCCTTTGCAATAACATTTGTTCCCCTGCAGCTGCTACTCTGTTATTCTTTGGAGGTTTTCTCCCCCAGAAAGCCACAGCTTTCAGTATTACTCTTCAATAATGCAGACTTGGCAGTGGGATAAGGCAGACTCCTGTTGCAGATTCAATGTGAAACAGTTATATAAAACTTTGTCACTTTGAGGAACCTGATCTTCAAACTTGGTCTTTTCTCCAAAGAGACACAAAAATGCCATCTTCTCAGAACGGTGAGTGTTAGGGATGTTTTCCTTCTCCAGAGTGGGTTTAGAAATGTTGTGTCACCTTTTGTGCACCAAATACCTAATACTACCAGAGGATGCTGCCCAAGGCCAAAGTAGTAGAAATGCAACGGCTTGCCACCTATCCTCCTTACAGTTCTCTAAAATGTCCCCACCTCTACCCTCTTTTCTGCTCAGCGGTCTGTAGGGAGACCCAGTCCAGTCACTAAGTCACTTCCATGGAGCAGTGGTTGAAACCATCAATGGCATTTGCTTAGGTAGTGCCTACCTACTACAGAGGACTCTGTTGGGTTCTCCATGGCAAGGCAGAGAAAGCAGTGAAACTATTAAGTTAGGCACTAAGTATAGAAAAATACATAAAATACTAGCCCTGTCCTTAAGGAGCACACAATCTGTGGGGAGGTTATAAGGCCAAATGCCTACAAAGGGACAAAGCAGGTAGGGTCAGTGAGGCAGGAGGGATATGTGAGGATTGTGGTATTTTGGAGAGCAATCCCTCTTTCCAAAGGGACACCCACACCTGAACTCCAGGTAATTGTTGCTATGCAGGAGGATAAAGTAGTGTGGTCTGATATTTCAAAAGTCTAGATTTTTTAATGCAAAATCTCCAGATGTTTAATGTTGACAACTAAATTAAAGTGCTATTTTTAATGTCTTGCTTGGATAAAAATTAAAGATATCTGTGACCTCCAAGGGGAGACAGATAAGAAAAATGGCAGCCATAAAGCAGTTTGGTGGGAATTGTGATAGAGAAGGCATGGGTGCTGGGCAAGCACAGAGGCAAGGCTCCCACTCCAGAAGAGGGAAGTCTGAATAGCTTTCTGGAGAAGGTGGTGCCTAGGCTGTGTCTCTACAGACTGATGAGTCAGAAGAGAAAGGTGTGTGTGTATATATCTATGAGTTCTTGGCTGAGGATATAGATATCCAAAGGCAGAGATGTGTATAAAGCATAGCTCACTAAGGTAACTGGAAGAAGTTTAGAGGGGCTAAACCACTGCCTACAAGCTAGGGAGTCTTAAAGGGATGAAGATTGAGTGTTAAGAAAATGCCAGATCATGAATGTCTTTGGAACATCCTGCAGGCAATAGGACATTTAAGCAGAGAATTAGCATAATCTTATTTAGAAAGACCAAGCTGATGGAAAAAGGACAAACACGAGGCAAGTTTGGGGTTTGTTTTGAGGCTGTTTCAGTGATTTAAGCTAGAGATGATGAGTGTCTGAAGTACACCAGTGGCATCAGAAATACAGGAGAGATTCAAATGATATTTAGGAGGTAGTCTCAGAGGGACTTGGTGTAAATCCGAGGGAGAGTGATGTGTTCAGCTCAGGTTTTTAGGTTAGGAGACAGAGCTGATGGTGTCCGAAAAGGAAAGATGTGCAGGAGTAGGTTTTGTGTTTGAAGCTAATGAGCTCAGTTTTAGATATGTTGAGTTTAAGGACAGAGATGCTCATTGGCAGCTTTTACATAGAGAGAACTGGGTTTTCAGGAGAGAGCCCCACAGAAGAGATGTAAATTTAACTGGGTTATAGAAAAAGGAGTGAGAACATGAAATTATGCAGATGGCAGAGGATTGAACTCTGGTGTGTACCTCAGTCAGGGCTGGGCAGTAATAGTGAAGGCGACTAAAAAGTAGCAGTCATAGAGGTAGCAGGAAAAACAGGAGGAAGCACTGGTCTGGAAACCAACTTCAGAGAAAGGCTTAAGGAGGAAGTGGTATATAGACCCAAGTGCTGTTGAGAAAGCTAACATGTAAAGATTGAAAAATATTTGTCTATTGGTTTAAGTAGCAGATGGTCACAGTTAATCTTGGCAATGGCAATTTTAGGAGATGGTGGTAGGGAAAGCTGGCTCAAAATTGAGAAAAGAGTGAATGGAGGTGAGCAAGTGGAAACTGTGAGACTTTTTAAAGTAGTTTGGCTGTGAAACGGACGAAACATAAAGGGTTATAGTAAAAGAACTGCATATGGTAAAAGTAGGGATTTTTTAAAGCTGGAAGAGGCTTACAGATGTGTGTGTTGATGGAAAAGAGTCATTAGGAACGGGGTAGCTAAGCTGCTGATGAGGGAAGGATGATTGATAGAGTGAGAGGCCCAAGGTGGGTGACCAGATGGCCCTCTCACATGCGGTATCCAGTCTGCTTCCCTGGAGTTTTGATCATGTCATTTTGTGCTCTTCTCTCAACCCCTGTTTCTTGACCTCTTGTTTCTATGGCATGTTTGATGGCATTTTTAGACAATATCTGTGGTTGTGGTGGTACCTACGAGTGGCACAAGGACCAGGGGCAGGCAGGCATCACTTTTATATTTTCATACACAGGACTGCTACTTTTCAAGAGCAATCAGGATTGATAGAAAGTTCATTTTCAGGCCCCTTTAAAAAATAATACTAAGATCTCTGTGTTTTTCTCAGAGGCTCAAAGCTAATAAATGTAGTGGGGGGCCTCATCCCAGGCCACTGAAAACCTGGCAAGGATAGCAGTTAATGTACCTCTTGGCTGCCATTATTACTTTAACTAAGTTGCAAATTGAAACTCTGGAGGAAGGCAGAGACTGGAGAAGGACTCCACAAAACTATGAATCGAAGAAAGAGAAACATATCAGGTAGGAAACTTCTGTCCCAGACTGGCCAGTCCTCTTCCCTCCCCCTCACTCAATCCCACACATCTTGGGAAGGTCTTAGAGGCAGCGGCCCAGATCCCTCCCACCAGGAGCACAGACTGTAAAGCCACTCAGAACTGTGAGTTAGAATCACACACATATCCAGACACAGGGATCCAAGGCCATGGAGACCCAGAGCAGAACATAAGCCATTGAGGAGTGCTGCATACGAAGGGTCCCCAGGAGGAGCTCCAGAATGAAGGATTACGGAGATAGCAATGGAACCTACTTCTCTCCCCAAAGCACCAAGGAGCCAGCAGCAATGTCCAAATCAACTGTTTGGGGATTCAAAGACCAGGGGAGGTCAGTACAACACCAGGGAAGTACAGGACAAAGAAACTGAGAAACCGTGGTCAGACTCTGAATAATTCTGTACACAGGTCCTGGAGCTCATCCCCCACCCTCAAGGGAAGCAGCAGCAGGCAGCCTGATCCTTGCTGCAGGTAGGGGGATGAGGGGGGGGGAGGGCTGTGGTCTGGTTCAGCTGTGGGAGTTCTCTGCCCCAAGTACAGAGGGGAACACAGTCCAACACAGGCTGGTGAAGTGAGAACACAGGATCTCAGGGTTTCAGTCCCTCGCAGGCAGACACCCATGGGCACCACTGTTTCGACTACTTCAGAGGGGATCTGGCAAAAAGCCACAGCAGCCTGCCTTCGGAAGGCTGAGGGGAATAGCTAACCAAAGAGTGCTATCTGCTGGGCAGGCTGGAAAGTACAGCCTGGTGGTAAGACAGGGGAGAAAAAAGGGCTTTTTGCGTTCTTTCCAGATCCTCTTCCAGGGCCTGTTGAATCTGCTCTATGCACTCTGCAGAAGGTACCTGACCTCTTTTGGCTGGGAAATACTGGCTAGCCAACTGTATTTGCTCTAACACAAACCCAACCAAATGCAAAATCCTAGACAAGAGGGAGAAACTGGCCTTCAGAATAAACTCATCAGGATGATCAGATGTCAGAAAAAAAAAATCACAAGGGATACTAAAACATAGGAGGATATGTTCAAACGAACAAATTAAAAAAATCAGGGGAGACATAGAATTTGGAACAACTAATCAAGTAAGTTCAAACAAATCTCCTTAATTCAAGGAGATGGCTAAACAGATAAAGGATATTAAGAGGACACTGGGTGAGCATAAAGAAGAATTTGAAAGCATATAAAGAAAAATAACAGATTTTATGGAAATGAAAAACACTATAAATTAAATTAAAAATATACTTATGACACAACAGATTTGAAGAGGCAGAAGAAAGGATCAGTAAGTTAGAAGACACAGCATCCAAATTTGAACAGACAAAAGAAGAGATGGAGGAAAGAGATTTGAACACATTCTCAGGGAAATGACTGACAAAATGAAGTGCACAAGCATGCATCCTGGGTATCCCAGAAGAAAAGAGAAAAGGGCCAGAAAACATATTTGAGGAAATAAGGGGCAAAAATTTCCAAAGTCCTATAAAAAACATAAATATGCAAATCCAAGAAGCCTAATGTACTCCAAACAGAATAATCCAAATACACCCACTCCAAAACACATACTACTTAGGATGTCAAATGCCAAAGATAAAGAGAGAATTCTAAAGGCACAAGAGAAAAGTGATTCACCACATACAAGGGAAGCCAAGTAAGACTACGTGTTGATTTCTCATCAGAAACCATGGAAGTGAGAATGGAGTGGTACAATGTATTTAAGACACTGAAATAGGAAAATTGCCAGCCAATAATTCTTTATCCGAAAAAGCTGTCCTTCAATAATAAGGGAGAGAGAAAAATATGCACAGATAAACAGAAGCTGAGAAAATTCATTAACAAGAGAACCTCCCCTATAGGAAATATCAAAAGAAAGTTCTGCCAGCTGAAAAGAAAGGACAGGGGAGAGAGGCTTGGAGAAGAGCGCAGAAATGAAGATTATCAGGAAGGGTAACTAAAAGGATAAAAAGAGAGAAAAAAGAGAGCTGGCAAATAAAAGCCAAAGGATCAAATGGTTGAAGTTAAGTACTGCTGTTAGAGTACATGGATGTTAATGGAGTAAACTCCCCAATCAAAAGATACAGATGGGCAGAATCGATTAAAAAAATACAAGCCATCTATATTCTATTTACGAAAGACTCATTTTAGACCCAAAGATACAAATAGATTGAGTGAAAGGATGAAAAAAGATATTCCATGTAAGCAGTAACCACACACACACAAAAGCTGGAGTAGCTGTACTAATATCAGATAAAATAGACTTTGCCGGGTGGCTCTGTCAAAGCCCCCGGCTTGGGGTCTACCTCTCGGCGATTGGGAGGGAGTCCCGACGCAGAGGCGCAATCGGTCCCGGGGATCTCGAAGGTGTGGAGGGCGCGCGAGATAAGAACACTCACGGGAGCCGGTGGAGCTGACAAGGCGTGTGCACCAAGAACCTTTATTAGGGGAAGTGCGGTTGTATATATAGGATACTTAGAAAGGGGCGGGGGAAGGAGGGGAAGGACAATGGGGAGTTTAAAGATTGGAGGGAATCAGGGTTTTTGCCATATATGGTTATAGGATGGACTAGAGGAGAGGGAAAAGGAAGAGGTAGAGGAGGAAGGCGGGTGCAGCATAGACTGTTGCTGGGTAGAAGTTGCAATGAGGGCCGGGGCATGCCCGGGCATATTTGGAGCTTAGTGGAAATTAATCCAGCAGACTTTAAATGCAAAAATGTTACAAGAGATAAAGAAGGATATTATATATTGATAAAAGGGGCAATTCACCAAGAAGAAACATGTGAATAAATATCAATGCACCTAATAAAGGTGCTGCAAAATACACAAGGCAAACACTGACAAAACTCAAGGGAGTAATAGATATCTCTACAATAATAGCAGAAGACTTAAATACACATCTCTCTTTGATAGAACAACTAAACAGAGGATCAATAGGAAACAGAGAACCTAAATAATATGATAAACTAGATCTAACAACAGATATATTTAGAACATTACACCCCAAAACAGTGGGATATACATTCTTCTCAAGTGTTTATGGAAACTTCTGCAGGAGAGAACACATGATGGGGCACAAAACAGGTCTTAATAAATTTAAAAAATTCAAATTATACCTAACACTTTCTCTGATCATGATGGAATGAAGCTGGAAATTAATAACATCTGAAGAACTGGAAAATTCACAAATATCAGGAAGTTAACATGCTCTTACACAACTGGAGGGTCAAAGAAGATATTGCAAGATAAATTGGTAAAGGTCTTGAGATGAATGAAAATGAGAATACAGTGTATCAAAATATGGGATGTAGTAAGGCAGTGCTGAGAGGAAAATTTACAGCCCTAAATGCCTATATTAAAAAGGAAGAAAGAGTGGGGACAACAAAATCAATAGACCCAGCCCTTGATCTTGTGGTTTGCCCCTATGAAACTTATTCCTGCAAAGGATAGGCTAAGCTACTTAAAATTAGGCCTAAAAGCATCGCCAGAGAACCCCTTTTGTTGCTCAGATGTGGCCTCTCTCTCTCTCTAAGCTGACATAGCAAGTAAACTCATTGCCCTCCCCCTCTACATGGGACATGTCTCCCAGGGATGTAAATCTCCCTGGCAACATGGGACAGAAATCCCAGGATAAGATGGTACCTGGCATCAAGGGGTTGAGAAAATCTTGACCAAAAGGGGAAAGATAAAAATGAGACAAAATAAAGTTTCAGTGGCTGAGAGATTTCAAACAGAGTCGAGTCAAGAAGTTATCCTGAAGGTTTTTCTTACACATTATATAGATATCCCTTTTTTAGTTTATGTTCTATTGGAGTGGCTGGAGGGAAGTACTGAAATTGTAGTGCTGTGTTCTAGTAGCCATGTTTCTTAAAGATGAATAATGGTATAGTTTTTACAATGTGACTGTATGATTGTGAAAACCTTGTGTCTGATGCTCCTTTTATCTAGGGTATGAACAGATAAGTAAAAAAAAAAAAGATAAAAAATAAATAATAGGGGGAACAAAAGTTAAAGTAAATTGAGTACACTGAAATACTAGTGGTCAATGAGAGGTAGGAGTAAGGGGTATGGTATGTATGAGTTTTTTCTTTTGTCTTTCTTCTTTCTTTTGTTGGAGAGATGCAAATGCTTAAAAAGATGATCATGGTGATGAATATACAACTATGTGATGATATTGTGAGCCACTGATTGTACACCATGTATGGAGTGTTTGTATGTCAAGAATATTTGTATGTTAAATTTTTACAATAAAAATATAAAATAAAAAAAGGGGGACAGGCAACGGTGGCTCAGTGGCAGAGTTCTCACATGCCATGCTGGAGACCTGGGTTTGATTCCTGGTGCTTGCCCGCGCAAAAAAAAAAAAAAAGAAAAGAAAAGAAAGAGTAAGCTAAAATCAAAGACCAACAACACCCGGAAAAAGAACAGCAAACTAACCCCAAAGCAAGCAGAAGCAAAGAAATAAAGACTAGAGGAGAAATAAATGAAATGAGAACAAGAAGACAATAGAGAGACTTGCTAAAAGCAAAAAATTGGTTATTTGAGAAGACCAATAAAATTGACAAACACTTAGGTAGACTGACAAAGACAAGACGAGAGAAGATGCAAATAAAGAAAATCAGAAATGATAGGGTAGTCATTGCCGTGGACATGTAGAAATAAAAAAAAGTTCCTGAAAGGATACTATGGACAACTGTATGCCAGCTGCCTAGACAACTTAGATTAAATGGACAATTTCCTAGAAACACCTGAACAACCTACATTGACTCCAGAAGAAATAAAAGACCCCAACAAACCAATTGAAAGTAAAGAGTTGAATAAGTCACCAAAAACTCCCCAACAAAGAAAAGCCCAGGACTAGGTGGAGTCATAGGTGAATTTTACCAATCATTCAAAGAAGAATTAATACTAATCCTGCTTAAATCCTTCCACAAAATTGAAGAGGGAACACTACCTAACTCATTCTATGAGAAAAACAACCCTAATATCAAAGCCTGAAAAAGGCTATAAAATAAAATCACAGATCAACCTCTCTAATGAATACAGATACAAAAATCTTCAACAAAATACTTGCAAATCAAATCCAACTTCACATGAAAAGAATTATACATCATGACCAAGTGGGTTTTATTCCAGGTATGCAATGGTAGTTAAACACAAAATATCAGTTAATGTAATACACCACACTAATAAATCCAGAAGAAAAAACCACATGATCATTTCTTCTTGCAGAAAAGGCATTTGAAAAATGTCAGCATCGTTTCTGATAAAAATACTTTGAAAGGTAGGAATAGAAGGAAACTCCCTCAACAAGATAAAGGGCATATATGAAAAACCTACAGTTAACATGATATTCAATATTGGAAGACTGCAAGTTTTCCCTCTTAGATCAGGAACAAGACAAGGATGCCCACTGTCACCACTGTTACTCAACACCATGCTGGAAGTTCTGGCTAGAGCAATTAGTAAGGAAAGAAATAAAAGGCATCCATATCAGAAAGGAAGAAGTAAAACCTTCATTATTTGTAAATGACATGATCCTATATGTGGAAAGTCCTGAAATAAGTATACAAAGCTATTAGAGCTAATAAATGAGTTCAGCAAAGTGGCAGGATACAAGATCAACATGCAAAAATCAGTAGTGTTTCTATACACTAATAATGAGCTATCCAAGGAGAAAATCAAGAAAAAAAAATCCATTTATAAAAGCAATTAAAATAATTAAATATCTAGGAATAAACTTATCCAAGAATGTAAAGGACCTATATTCAGAAAATTACAAAACACTGCTAAAAGAAGACCTAAATAAATGCGAGGACATGTGTTAATGGATTGGAAGGCTAAATGTTATTAAGATGTCAACTCTACCCAAATTGAAATACAGAGTCAATGCAATGAAAAATCAAAATTCTAACAGCCTATTTTGCAGAAATGGAAAATCTAATTATCAAATTTATTTGGAAGAGTAAGTGGCCCTGAATAGCCAAAATCACCTTGAAAAAGAAAAATGAAGTTGGAGAACTCACACTTCCTGACTTTAAAGCATATTACAAAGACACAGTTATCAAAACAGCATGGTATTGGCATAAAGATAGACATACTGATCAAAGGAATCAAATCGAGAGTTCAGAAATAGACCCTCAAATTGATTTTAGACAAAGCTCCCAAGTCCGCCCAACTGGGACAGAGCAGTCTCTTTAATCAATAGAGCTGGGAGAACTTGATGTCCATATCCAATAGAATGAAAAGAACCGCTATTTCATACCCTACACAGAAATTAACTCAAAATGAACCAAATACCTAAATATAAGAGCCAGTGCCATAAACTCCTAGAAGAAAATGTAGGGAGGCATCTTCAAGATCTAATAATAGGTGGTAATTTTTTAGACCTTACATTCAAAGCACAAGCAATAAAAGCAAAAATAGATAAATGGGATGTCCTCAAAACGGGATATTTCTGTGCTTCAAAGGACTTTGACAAAAGGGTAAAAAGGTAGCTGATTCAATGTTAAGAAATATTGAGAAACCACATCGCTGATAAAGGGTTTGGTATCCATAATATAGAAAGAAATCCTACAACTCAACAATAAAAAGACAAACAATCCAATTAAAACATGGGTAAAAGATATGAACAGACATTTTTCCAAATAGGAAATACAAATGGCTAAAAAGCTCATGAAAAGATGTTGGGGAAACACAGATAAAAACCACAACGAGATATCATTTCATGCCTACTAGAATGACCACTATTAAACAAACAGGAAACTACAAGCATTGGTGAAGATGTGGAGAAATAGGAATTCTTATTCACTGTTTGTGGGAATGTAAAATGGTAGAGCTGCTGTGGAAGACAGTTTGGTGGTTCCTCAGGAAGCTAAGTATGCGACTACCATGTGATCAAGCAATCCCGCTACTAGGAACACACACAGAAGAATTGAAAGCAGCAATGACCACAGACATTTGCACACTGATGTGCATAGTGGCATTATTCATAATTGCCAACAGATGGAAACAACCCAAGTGTTGACTAGATTAACAATGACTAGATTAACAATGACTAGATTAACAAAATTTAATAATACATATGATGAAATAGTATTCAGCTGTAAGAAGGATTGAAGCCCTGAAGCATGGGACAACATGGATGAGCCTGGAAGATATTATGTTGTCTGACACAGAAGGATAAATATTGTATAACCTGACTATATGAGCTAATTATAATATGTAAGCTCATAGAGATAATCTCCAATACAGGTTACCAGGAAATAGAATGAGGCTAGAGAAAGGGAAGCTGATGCTTAATTTGTGCAGAATTTTTAACTAGGTTGAATTTAAATGTTTGGAAGTGGAAATGTGATGGTAGCCCATTATGATGAATGTAATTAACAGCACTAAGTTATGTGTGTAGTTGTGGTTGAAAGGGGAAGTTTAGAGTCATGTTTGTCACTAGAAAGAAAGCTGGAGGTTAAAACATGGAATTGTGAAATAGTGATACTTGTGGTGGATGATTGGGGTTAAAAATACAAATATAAAAAAATTCTTTCATGAACTAGAACAAATGTACACCACTATTTCAAGGAGTAACTAATAGAGTAGTATATGGGTAAAATGCACCTATTGCAAACTATGGGCTATAGTTAACAGTAATATTTTAAAATATTCTTTCACCAACAAATGTACCACCCCATGCTAGGGGTCAATGATGGGGGAGAGGGGATAAGGTATATGGGATTTTTGTATGTGTTTTTTTTTTTTTTTTGGAGTAATGAAAATGCTCTGAAATTGATTGTTGTAATGAATGCACAAGTATGTGCTGACACTGTGAGCCATTGGTTATATGCTTTAGATGGATTGTGTGTGAGTATATCTCAATACAACTGCATTAAAAATTGAAATATGCATTTTGTAACCCATTTTGTTTTCAGAATAACCAGAGTTTTCTAAAGGAAGAAAAAAATCAGAAAATCCCATGAATTGTTCAGGGATTGAGAGCTGACTCACTAACCTCCAACAGAATTGTTATATAGTCCCCCGGCTCTGAGTTAATTTGATGCTGAAAAGTTTCACCTGCCAGGAATGCCAACACCCCTCTTACTCTCCACCTCCCCTACCCTATTCACGCTGGGCATTGAGATCCTAACGAAGGTTTTCTCAAAGCAGCAAGGAGAAGAGGCCATCCATGCAGAGAAGCAGAGTGTTAATTCCTGAGCAGGCTGAGGATAGTGTTCCTGCCTGGGGGCAGAGAGAGGAGGGCATTGCCAGGTCCTCCTGGGGGGACTCAGTGCGAGGAGGGTACTTCACTGATGAGAGTCGTTTGGTGAGGGAAGTCAGAATCCAAGCAGGATGACGAGGGCATCTGTCACAAGGGCATCCTGACATGGGGTTTCAGAGTCCAAGCAAGATGAGGAGGGCGTCCACGTGAAGAACCTGGAGCCCAAGCAGGATGGGGAGGGGGACCATCTGGGAGAGTGGTCCAGGGCAGCATGTCGGAGCCAGAGGAGGGCAAGAGTATTCACGCCTGGGGAAGGCATGGCTTGGTAAGTCAGAACCCTGGTGAGATGGAGAGAGCATCACTGCAGGGGATGGTACAGCATGGGGAGGCAGTGTCCAGGGGGCTTGTGAAGGGCGTCCCCCAACGAAGGTTATTCAGGGTATGGGAGCCTGAGTGGGGAGAGGAGGGTATCTAAATGCAGGGAGGACCTGGTAGGGAACGCCAGAGACTGACTAGGGTAAGGAGGATACCCTAGGGGTTGCCTGGTGTGGGGTATCAGAACTTGTGAACAGTGAAGTGTCCATCCACCCGCTGGATGGATGGGACTTGGGAATCTGAACCCAGGGGAGTAAGGAAGGAACCCTGCATCAGCGGCCTGGTGCTGGGAGTCAGCGCCCAAACAAATAAGGAGGGGTTCACACCAGCGATGGCCGAGCAGGGTGTCAACCTAGGGTGTAACTGGTACAGAGTGGGGATACCTGAATGGATGGGGAAGACTGGTTCCATAAATGGGGATTGATTTTATAAATAAATATATTGATCATATAAGTAAATATATTAAAGATAATGGGAGCCAGGTTTCTCAGTGACATAGAAAAGAGTTACAAATGTGGAAAGGGAGAATACTTGATTTAACATTGTGGTGTTGAACTGTAATTATAAATATCATTGTGAACTCATGGCTTTCAATATAGAGAAACAAAAATAAATGTAGGCATACATGTGTATCTATGTGTGTATATATATATATGAGCACGGATGCATATGCATACATGCCTCATCTTTGTCCACTGAGAGACCTTGAGACCAGTGACCCTGATATAACAAGGAGCACACCTAGAACCCAAGTCTCAGTATCTCAATACCATTCTCCACTAAAAGAAGCCAGGACAACTTGAAGACATGGCTCATTCCAGGGCTGGGGTTGGGAAAATGCAACAGGAGCCCAGAACTTCTTCTGCAAGACAGCGTGCAAACACAGATGAAGACATGCCAGAGAAGCCAGTTTGCAGTGGTTTCTACTGGGAAAATGGGGATGACAGTAATAAGTGGCAATGTATTAAATAAAATAAACTAGATCTCAGGCAGATATAAATAAATGAATAAAAGTTTGGCGAGGATAATGATATTTACATGGTTTCAAACCATTTCCCCACAAAATACTTATTAATCTCAAAGGAAAAAGAACAAAGCTATAGTGAAGAAGACTGACAGGCACCATCTCAATCGAGTGATAAAATGAAAATCATCAATAATGGAATAAATTGAAATCACACACCACTTGATAAGATGTAATGGGAAGATAACAGCATCACTCTGTCATATTCCTGCTGAAGGTGGGTAGTCTGAATCTGATCATGAGGAAACACGATTAGACAAACCAAAATTGAGGGCTATTCTACAAAATAAGTTCCCTATAACCCTCAAAAGTATTCAGATCATGAAAGGCAAAGAAATAAAACCAAAATAAAACAGGAAGTGACTTAGACTGGAGAGACTTGATTTTTAAAAGCAACAGATGATTCCTTTTCATATAAAGGACATTATTGGGACAATCTGTGAACGTTGAATGAGGTCTGAGGATTAGATGGTAGGAATGTATCAGGGTTAACTTTCTGACTGTGATGATTGCATCGTGGTTATGTAGGCGAATGCCCCTGTTTGTAGGATATGTATATTTGGAGGTTGGAACCCTATGCTCGTACCCGAATATTAAATGTAAAATCAGTGATTTGTACTCTATTTGCAACTTTTCTGTAAGTTTATGATTATTCCAAAATAAAAATAATGTTTTTTTTTTAAATTGTGTATCTCTCGGTGCGTGCCCATACAAACAAAAACAAAACCAAAATTATGTATCTGTTTCTCCTCCCCAGAGATCACTGGTGACCCCTAAGAAGTACCATTTTTAATAAGTTCCTGGGCAAGTTTCACGTAGAGATGGGGTCCAGTGTTGAACTTTGATAAATAGTGGGGTAAAAGGAATTTGCCCTGATGCGAGACAAGTTTAAGCCATGCAGGTCAAACATTCAAATCCAACCAACTAGCTTAAGAGATAAGAGAAACCCAGCTTCTCTTCTTGAGTTGGTCATATTACACAGCCCTCCACGCGGGACTACAAAAGCAAAGAGGGCTCAGCCTAGGGCGTGAACATGCTTATTTCTCCAAATGAGAAAACTGAAGCCCAGAAGTTTTTTTTTATTGCTCCTTTACTATTTTTCACTTTTTGTATATGTTATATTTCACAATAAAAACATTAAAAAAGAAAATCAGTTGGCCTTAAATGTGAGAGTTGATTTCTGAGCTGTCAGTTCTATTGCATTGGTCTATTATGTCTGTCCTTGTGCCTGTACCATGCTGTTTTAATTACTATGGCTTTGCAATAAATTTAATGTCAGGAATGTCCAGAAGTTTTAAATAAGTTTTGCAAGAATGCATTCCCCACATTTCTGGCCTCAATGACCCATAAGTCCAGGGTCCTTTCTCCATATTACAGTCATCTACAACCCCATCCTTTCACTCCTATATCACTCCCACAGCATTACTAATGACCTAAGAAAAGGGTGTGAAAGTTAACATTTTCCATGTTCTCTTTCCATGTTTACTCTCTTCCAGATTTTCCCTGTTAAAGGCTTACAGTTGTTGGCAGCCCCCCAGGGAGACTTATTTGGGGCTGGAGGTGTGGATGGTGGCAACACTGGGTTGTGTTTTGATCAACTTTTTGGATGTGCTGCCCAGTCTCATTTCAGGTCAGTTTAACAGGCTCTTTGGATAACACAACAGTGTTTGGCTTCAAGGGCTTCCAAGCAGAGGAAGCAAGTGGCATGAACTTCAAGGCGTGACATTACATGGTGCCATGGGTTCTGATCATTAATTAGTGCTTTAGCAGTTGTAAATTAATCGCAAATATATGTGGAGGCCAAAACTAGCTGGAGGCATGGGAACAGCCTGCTATCACCCCGTTTCCTGGAAACTTAGCACATACCCCAGTTTCAGTTCTGAGAAGTCACTTAGGGAGTTATGGTTGTTAATTTTCAAAACTTTAAACAGACCCAAGCCTGTTCTTGGGTCTTTTCTCTGCTCAACTTAGTATTATTTTATTTGTGGCCCATGCGTTTTAGAAAGTATCATAAATACTTATTTTTCCATTCTCTAAACTTTAAAAAAAGTTAACCTCACTGAACTATAATTTTCATACAATAAATGTACCTTTTGAAGTGTACATTCAATGAACTTTTTTTGTTTTTGCATCGGCAGGCTCTGGAAATTGAACCTGGGTTGTCTCCGGCATGGCAGGCGAGAACTCTGCCACTGAGCCATCATGGCCCGCCCTCAATGAACTTCTACAAATGTAAATACCCATATGCCATCACCCCAATCAGGATATGGAAGATTCCATTACCCCAGAAATTTTCCTCATCATTTTTTGCAGTCATCACTCCCTACTTTGGGGCTCTCATAGGGAAGATTTCTGTCATGGTTGCTTTTGCCTGTTACAGACCTGAATAGAAATAGAATCATACAACATGGACTAGTGTGTCTGGCTTCTTCGCTTAGCATAATGTTTGAGATTCATTCATATTTTTACATCCATCAGTCAGTTTTTATTATTCTGCCTGTTTTAAATATAATTTATTTAATTGTAGGTTTACATCATTTTGTAATTTTTTATTTTGAAGTAATTTCAGACTTATGGAAAATAGCAAAAATAGAACAGAGTTCTCTTACTCATTTTATCCAGCTTCCACTTATGTTATCTTAATACATTTTAATATTCATGACATCAGTGATCAAAATTGAGAATCAAATATTAATACTCCTAAACTGCAGGATTTATTTACATTTCTACTAATGTCTTTTTTTTTTTCCTTCTGTTCCAGGATTCAAGCCAGGATTCCACAATGCATTTAGTTGTCTCCGGAGTCTCCACCCATCAATGACACTTCCTCAATCTTTCCTTGTCTTTCATGATCTTGACATTTTTCAAGAATATTGGTCTCTGATTATAAGAACGTCCCCCAATTTGGCTTTTTAAATGATGTTTTCCTGGTATTTGTTGTTAGGAATTTGATTTCTAATTTAATAGTGTTTTACTAAAAATATATACTCTTTAGGATACCAATCTTTGGCTATCTATTGAGATTGGTTTTATGACCTATCATATGAGATATCTTTATGTCCCAAGTGCACTTGAAAAAAAATGTGTTCTGGAGTTTAGTGTCTTCTTCTGAAAATATAAATTAGGTTAAGTTTGTTGATAGTGTGTTTCAAGTCTTTCATATCCTTGTTGATTTTTTGTCTCCTTTTGATATAAAATATGGAGAGGATGTTAGAAATCTCTGACTGTGATTGTGAATTTATCTATTTTCAGTCTTAACCTGTCAATTTTTGCTTTGTGTAAAGGAAACGCTAATATTAAAGCCATACACATCTAGAAGTAATGTTTTCCTGATGAATTAATGATTTTATCCTGATGAAATGATCTTTAAGATCACAGCTTTTTATTGAAATGTACTTTCTTAAATATAACCACATTTTTATTCTTGTGCTTAGTGTTTTCATGTTTTTCTATTCTTTCACATTCTACATGTAAGTGGATTTAAATATAAATAGTATATAATCATATCCTCCCTCCCTGCCCCCACTCAGACGCATTGCCTTATCATCTTTTTGGCAGCTCTGATGTGGGACTAATCAGTCCCACTCACAACTTGAGCTGGTTTGGGACTTTTTTTTTCTGATTTCAAGGCAATATTTACTGCTTTCCAACCACAAACATGGTACTTTCTCTTAATAGAAAAATGAAATCAAATAAACCCAGAATACGCTTAATGTTGGGATAACAGCCAGTTTGGCATAATATATGTTATTAGGAGTATGGAAGCATGAAAATAAACTGTATCTTTCATTTTGGTATATCAGGAACAATTGTTTGAATAATAATTTACTTGAATTAAGTCCTTTAGTATTCTTTAAATGTAAAATTTTAATACTTATCATGGGCTTTGATCCAGTGTTTGATTTAGATACATTCTATACATAAATGTCTCTGATTAATGTGCCTGTTATGTACAGAATTTAAAATGTGAGGGTTTGGAGTATAAAATTTGGCTTGACTCATGATAGAAACTATCATGAAATTTCAAGGAAATTTGATTTTTCAGATATCTAATGTTTTTATTCTATTCTTTAAAAATGTCTATTTTTCATCACCATTGACTTTTTTGTGAAAAATAATATATATTAAAAAAGCAATAAATTTCAAAGCACGCCGCAGCAATAGGTTATAGAACAGATTTCAGAGTTTGGTATGGGTTACAATTCCAAAATTTTAGGTTTTCACTTGAATCTGCTCTAAGATATTGGCGACTAAAAGAAATATCAATATTCAGCAAGCACACTCATTGTTAAACCCAATCTTCTCTGTGTAACTCCACTATCATCTTTGTTCTTTCTTCCACTCTTTAGGGGTATTTGGACTAGGCTCATTATAACTTTTTCATGTTGGAAGGGGCTGTCAATAATATGGGGTAGGGGGATGGAACTAATTGTTCTGGAGAGGATGGCCCCTCTGCATTTTAGGACTTATCTGGTCCAGGGACCCATCTAGAGGTTGTAGGTTTCTGGAAAGTTACCCTAGTGCATGGGACCTTTGTAGAATCTTATATATTGTCCTACGGGTTCTTTAGCATTGGGTGGAATAGTTTTGGTTACGGTTTGGCAAGTTATGATAGGTAGCAATGTCTAGCTGAAGCTTGTGTAAGAGTGACCTCCAGAGTAGCCTCTTAACTCTATTTGAACTCCCTCAGCCACTGATACCTTATTTGTTATACTTCTTGTCCCTCTTTTGGTCAGGATGGTATTGTTGATCCCACAGTGCCAGGTCCAGGCTCATCCCTGGGAGTCATCTCCCATGCTGCCAGGACATGAATGTCATGCCCCATGTAGGGGGAAGGGCAATGATTTTGCTTGCAGAGTTGGACTTAGAGAGAGAAGCCACATCTGAGCAACAAAAGAAGTACTCTGGAAGTAACTCCTAGGCACACCTATAGGTAGGCTAAGCTTCTCTGCTATATACATAAGCTTCATAAGAGAGAACCTCAAGATCAAGGGTTTGGCCTATTGATTTGGGTGTCCCTAATATTTGACACAATATCAGGGGTTTCCCTGGTGGTAAAATTTGCTAATTCCATATATATTTTTTTCTCATCCCTCAAGGGACTTTGCCAATACTTTTTGAGTACCTGCTTAATAGACTGGGATTTATCCAGATATTACCTTAAACTATACAGGATTAAAGGATCTAGTTCTTATTCTGGGCTCCCTGTGTTTGGATTGTTTAAATGATCTATCCAGACAGGTGGAGTTAGATTATGTGCTACAAAAAATTTAGGTTCTGGACAAAATAAACCTTTCTTCCTTTGGCCTCAAAGAGTATATGAGGATCTAAAATACAATATCTTCCTTTCCTCTGTATTCTGAATTATCTTAATCGGTTTGAGACCTTTTTAAAACATTTATTCTCTCTATCAGGACTTTGGAGTTCAAAGGCCAAGAGTCTGAAGTGATTGTTCTTTTCTCCCCAGTTCCCATCCCCCTTGCTGGTAGAGAGTTGATAATTGGTTTTTATCAGAAATTGTATTGTGTGGGGTCTCAGTTGCAGCTTTGGTGAAATTCAGTTCAATTCTGTCTTTAAAGACTTTGGAAAGAGATTTCAGGCATCTATCTGTAGTAGATTCTTGGGACCAAACATTAAGAGACTGTTTTGACCCTAAAACTAAATGACAAAACTTTATGATTTCTAGACTTTAGGTTTTCAGATTATGAGACTGTGGTATGAGAACTCAAACTGCAAGACTGTGAAATTGGGAAACTTCTTTGGCTTCCCAACCCTTAGTCTTTGCCTATTCAGCAAAATTCCCACGTGAGAAAATTACTTGATGGAAAAGATTATCTTTGCATTTAGAGCTCCTACATTTTCTAATCTGACACAGTGGCCTACAGAGTTATCAGAAGTTAGACTGGTTTCTTCTCAAGATATCTGTGTTGTATCCTTAAAAAGAAGGCTTGCAGATATCCTCTCTCTCTTCCTACTGGCTGGGAATTAGTGACAACTAGAGCTGTCTTCCACTCAGAATGGGAGCCAGGGTGAAGGTGGGCAGAGAGCTTTGTCCTTTAGTTCCTTTAAGGACTAAATACTGGAATATTTCATGAGAAATAAAATTGCATCTTCCTGAACCAACTGTTACCTGGGATCTCTTAGTTATAACACCTTAGCCTATAACACCTTAGCTTATATTCTATGTAACACAGGGTGAGGTACGTTTTCTGTGTCCTCCTTGACATACTGTATTTTGTTATTTGTAGATTCATACCTCTAATCAGTCCTGGAAATTTCTCAGGCATTATCAACACAGACAGTACTTTTATTCCATTCTTTGTTCTGTCTTTCTGGTATCTGAGTCCAGAAATACGTTGGATATTTTAATTCTATATTTTATATTGTTTAAATTGTATTCCATATTTTTCCATCTTCTTAATTTCTTGCACTACAGCCTGTATACCTCTCTCAGATCTGTCTTTTAGTTCACTTCAGCTATGTCTGTTCCACTCTTGAATCCATACCTGGATTTGTTATTTGTTAATTTGTGCTTCAACAATTATTATTTTATTCTTAAAAGTTCCAAATCAGTCAAATCTATCTGCTCACTTTTATCTTGTCTTTGGTCAAATTTTGTTCCAGTTTTAATTTATTTGAACAATTCATATATAGTTACTTTATATTCTGTGTCTAGGTCTAATACCTGAAGTCTGCAAGGGTATAAATTGATGGCTTGTTTCTTCTGATGACTTTTATTCATAACAGCGTCTTGTCTTTGATCAAGAGTTCATATTTGGTTGATTTTAATTTGTGAGACTTATAAGGTTCTAAATTAAAGATGCTTTCCTCTAGAGAAGATTTGCATTTGCTTCTACTTAAAGTTTCTGCTTGCTTCCAACTTGGGACTACTTTGTCCTTCTTCCACAAATCTTGATAAACATGTAGCTAAGGTTTACCTCCTTTATTCTCCAGCTCTTCCAAAGTTTGTCTCATGATTTCCATTGAAAATATGCTCTTATGGCAACATCAATTTTTGCTTTAACTTATTTCTCACTCATTTTTTGTAGGAGGGCTTGGAGATTTCGTTTAGTTCCTTCACTTAAAATGCACATTTTTAACAAGAGATCAGGTTGTTTTGTAGAAAATGAGCCTTCAACAATGGAAATTCATGCCTTTCTTTTTTCATTTCTTTGTATATGCTTTCTCTAGAATGGTTTGCCTGTCCCTAAAGCCTGGCCAACTCTATGATACTCAGAGCAGTTAATTCCAAATTCTTCTTTTGCCAACATATTTGCATATGCATTATTCTATTAGATTCCTGCCTTTTTAAAATGTAACACTTTTCAATGATTTTTTCCCTTAGATTATAAGCACACTGAAGATAGTACCACCTCTTACTTTTCCTGCACCTTTATATAAAATATAGTGGCTGGCACATAAATGCTTAATAACATTTTATTTGAATTTAATTGAAAACTTTCTATCTCCCATATTTTCTGTCAAAGGGGTTTACGTATTGTTGGAGATAATACTTGTTAAATGAAGAATTTACTGGATTCAGAGGGAAGAGGCTTAGTTTTCTTCTCTGCAAATACTCTATATAGGACTAATTGTGGATGCAGCCCTGAGTGGTATGGAAGAATGAAGGGGTAGGAATTTTACGTGATAAAAATATGTTTTTAAAACCATAAATGGCTCAACAAATGTGGGACATAAAAGAACTGTCTTCACAAACGGTTTCTAGCCTTAAAGTAAGTCACTTAAAATTGTACAAAATATATGTAATTATGATGCCCCCTAGTGGCCATTTTCTAATAGCTCAAAGAGCTGATTGCAACAAATACACGGTTGGAAATGTGTGGACTAAATTTTTTTATATTATTTTTAAGTCGTATAAGACACTGTTTTCCCAGAGGAAAAACATAATGGCAGATCTGACTGAGGGGCAAGAAGGCAGATGATGATTAAAGATAGTGATTTATCTGGGGTAGGTTGAGCATGAGACATTTGCAACATAAGGTAATAGATTTTACTGGGCTCTTAGAAATATGAATCTGAAGGTCAACAGAGGGGTCTAGACTGGTGCTCCCTGATGGAGGACACTGGGTGTAGTTTGGAAATATATCATGATTGGGAGTCCACAGGGAGAACACCTGGAGCAGGGGCTCTAAAATTGATCCCAAAGGCATGGGTGGGTAGGTGTTAGGAGGTCTTTAAATGTCCTGAAATTACACTTACACTTAGTGTTTTGGACTTAGGCCGTTTCCTGATAACTTACTTCATTTTCTCAAAGCTGCTTCGATACATAAATGAAGAGAGACAGCGAGGTCAGGAAGACAATAGGACCAAGAGTAGAACAGTAAAGGGTTATCAATATTTGAGATGCAGATGGTGGAAAAACAAACAATAGATAAGACTAAGGAAGGGAGTAGAGAGAGATGGAACATCACAATAGGGTGATGTGAAGTAACCCACATGAATAGAAATTCACAGGAATGAGGGAGTGGTCAGTATGTTAAAGCTTGTATAGCAAGCTTAACAGGAGCTAAAAGTTTGGATAGGTCATGGTCATTGGTCATTGACCGTCTTAGATCAAAGAGAGCGCATAGATGGAGAGAAGCGGAAGGATGGTGAGAGTGGCCGGTCCTGTTGGGTGCTTCCTCAGAAGCCATTCCCTTTGCTTCTCCCCTAAGGCAGGGGCCGCTTCCTGGGATTGGGGCTGAGAATGTTTCCTTGTCCCTTGTTAGCAGCAGTGGCCATATGAATGTGAATCATTGTGAACTTCAGGGAAAGCTGCTAGAGAGTATTTTTTTTTCTCCTGGACAAAAAGAAGAGGGAGAGAGGTTTAAAAACTCTCTTTCCTGTTCTTCCTGCCTTTGGAAGTAGTTGTGTGAGGATGCAAACCCTACAGATGGGGGGCCGTCTTACAACTATGAGAGATATCCTTAAAGTGGGGGCGGGGCGGACAATGGAGGAAAGAGTTTCTCTCTCTCTGTCTGGGTTACCTGCACATATTTTTTAGGAGTCCATCTTGATTCATTTTTGAGAGTGTCACTTTGTATAGTTTCCTTAGTGCTTGTTCTGGGTTATTACAAAATATGTAGGTGACTTTATCACAGTCTACTTCTATTTAGGTGCCTTTCCCTTCCTACTTTTAAATATCATTGTCTTGAGTAAGAGATGGTGTTACAATTTGTTATAATTTTCATTTCAATCATCAAATGTGATTTATTAAATGGAATAGTCCATTATATATTGTATCTTCCTATAGTTCAGCTTTTCTTCCTCTTATAAGTAGCTGAAGGGTTAATTTACAGTTAGATTAGTTTATAGCTGTGTTTAAATTTAAAAAGGACGTTCTTAAATATCCATTGGAACACGTCCCCCGTAACATCTACTCTCAGAATCAAATGTATTTCTGATGGGTGGGATCAGGGATTCTTAGTGTTCTAACCTTTAAAATGAAAAGGGTTAGAACATATTCTTCAACTTTTCTTCCTACTCTAAGGTTCTATTTATGTATAGTCACTGAGCATATTTCTTGAGTGAAACAGAAGTCACTGCTCTGGGGAGACATTTAGAGTAACTTTGTCTGCCTTCCAGCTATGAGTTCCTCCAAGTTTTGATTAAGGAGTTGTTAGTTTCCTTGTTCTTTAAGAAAAAAGTTAGTCCAACTGTGGAATTTTCCATCTTGTCATTATTCTCTACATGGAACCAGTTTAGTCCTGGCAGGTTGGCTTCCAAGTTAAAGTGAAGCTGAGAGCCAGTCAGCACCTACAACCCCCACCCTCAAGGCTCTCATCCCTTTTTCGTGATCTCTCTCCTCTGCCTTCTCTACTTGATGCTGGGGGCTGGGGAGGAGGCACGAAGAGGAACTCATCTCTATCCCCCCAAATCCCTTTAGCCCAATGGGGAGAATTCTGAGAACTAGAATTTTAATAGTTACTAAGTTACTCTTATCGTTTTGGGATGACTACAGTTTCAAAACTGACCCTAAATTTAAATAAAATATCCCCATCACTTTCAAATCCTATTTTATAGTCATCTTTGTATCCCAGTCCTCTTTGGTAGAAACAGGAATTCCTCTTTCTCTTCTCTCACCTGATGGGCTTCATGGACCTTGGATTCCAAGCAGCGTAACCTACCACAAAGGGGACATTTCTCAGTAGTTCCATTTCCAAGTTCTCTGCCAATTTCTCCCACAGGAATCCTTCCTTTGTCCTGAGTCACTTGGGAACAAAAACATCCCATGACTTTTCTCTGTGATATCTCTTGCCCCTGAGCAAAAATTGTGCTAGGTGCATCAGGAAGGGGCTCAACAAAGCTACCGCCCAGATAAATGCACACGTCATTTACATTCACATTTAATTGGCCAAAGAAAAATCACATGACCACAGCTGACTTCTAGAGGCCCTAGATATATAATACTCCCACAGGATGAGGCAAAGTAGGGATCTAGTTAGAGTGGCCAGACCAAACTTCTTTAAGGAGTTAATGTTTAAGACAAGTCCTGCAGGATGACAGGAGCTGGCCATACATTAGGCAAGAATGGTAGAGGTGAACACACATGGAAAGAGCTTGAGTTCTTGGCATGTTCATGTAACTAAAAGGAGGCTGGTGTGACTGGGGCTAAGTGGATGAAGGTAGGTGGTCTGAGAGGCGGGAAGGGTTAAAACAGGACCTTGCAAGCCATGTGTGCAGGTTAAGTAGGGTAGATTAAGCTGTTGTGATAACTAAACCCAAATAAATGGACTCAAACAAAGACGACTTTACTTCTCCTTTAAGTTAATATCCAGCACATCAGTGCCTTGTGGGTGGAAGCTTCCTTCAACATGGTGGTTCATAGACCCAAGATCCTTTAGATTTTTGGCTTTGTCATTTTCTTGTCACTTTTTTACATTCTGCCAATTGAAGAAGAAAGAGAACATGGAAAAAGTCACTTGCCTCTTAAAGCACTTTGCCCAGAAGTAGTAAAAAAATCACTTCTGTTTGCATTCTATTGGTAAAGCCATTCACAGATGTTGTGGTTTTAAGAATAGACACGATTTTCTTTTGCCAATTCCTTTAAAAGGTGGAGCTGAGTGCTCCACCCCTCACGTGTGGGCTGGGTTTAATGACCTCCTTCTAAAGAATAGAAAAAAGTAGCAGTGATAGTTTATGACTTCAGAGACCTGGTCACAGAGGTATTGTAGAATCCTGCTTTGCTTTCTCTCTTAGAGAGCTTGTCTAGGAGAAGCCAGCTGCCATGTAATGAGACATTCACCTATAAAGAGACCTACGTGTTAGGGAACTGAATCCTCTGGCCATCAGACAGTGAGGAACTGAGGCCTTCTGCCAACTGCCATACAGAATTGGATCTTTCAGCCCCAGGCAAGTCTTTAGATACTGCAGCTCTGACATTTTGATTGCAAACCCATGAAAGACTTGGAGCCAGAACCATTCAGCTAAGCGGCTCCTGAATTCCTGACCTACTGGAAATTGCAATAGCACGTTTAGTTTTAAGCCACTAAGCTTTGAGTGATTTATTATGCAACAATAGATAACTAATACCCAAGAACACGTCTAGCTACATAGAGATATGTATGACTGACTAGGCAGCTGCTTCTCTGCTACAACTCTATTCCTATGGGAAAAGAGAGCAGATTTCATTAGCTAACATGTTTTTCTCTCCATAATGAATTGGGATATATCAATCAGCTATATACTTACTAAATATCTCTTAATTCCATGCCCTCCGAACTCAATCCCATAACTCCACAGCCTCATCTCTTTTTTACTTATCTCCATATTTTCTGTTTAGCCCTTCTTCAATCTTTTTATAATGTAAATCTGATTGAGTCATTTTCCTACATAAAATACTCTTGGACTGCACTGTCCAATACAGTGGCCACTAGCCACAGGTGGCAATCAGACACTTGAAATCTGATTAGTTCAAACTGAGATGTGCTGTCAGTGTAAAACAGGATTTTGATGATTTAGTAACCCATCTCCTCCCCTACAAAATAAAATGTCTCATTAGTAATGTTTTATATTGAATACATGCTGAAATGACATAAACTTTGGATATACTGGATCAAGTGAAATATATCCTTAAAATTAAAAAAATAAAGTACAATGGCAAGCTGCAGAATGGCTTTAAAGGGAGGGATGGATTATGTACATGCTTGTTTGGAAAATGATAGAACATTTAGAGAGGAAAGGGGAAGATGAGTTTGAAAGCTTTTGAAGTAGTCAAAGCAAAAGGTACTTGTGTTTTGGTCTAGGGTGGATTGATGGGGAGACAGATAAACACACATTTGAACCATATTTGAGACGTAGGAAAGATAAGAGGACTAAAAAAAAGAAAACGTAAAATTTTCTCATTTCCAAAAAGTGACGAAGTCATGAGAGGAGGCCAAAGTATAAAATCAAACAGGACGAAGCTCTTCTGAAGCCAATGAATGAAATGGTTTGAAGTGAATGATAAGGACACTGGTCCAGAGTAATTCTAAAGACTAGCTGTAGACTTCTGCAATTGTTTTTGATCCAGTTCTTGAGAGGGAACGTTGGGTATGCTTAAAGCAACCAAATGCAGCAGATGTAGTGCGTATTTGCATCCCCAGGCCCCAAGTAGATTCTGGAACAATGGTGAGGATGAAAGCGGCTATATTTTTATCTAGGTTCCAACATGAGAAGTTTTACATTTTTAGCTTATAATTCTCACAGCAATCCTGTTACAAAAGATAATAGATCTTTTAATACGATTGAAATTAATAATGATTCTAATTTTATAGACAAGTAAACGGAGGCTCAGAAAGAATAAGGAACTTGACTGAGATCACAAAGCTTGTAAGTGACAGAGCAAGATGTGAACACAGGTCTGCCAACACCAAAATTTTTAGTCTTGACCAGTAAACTTTACTGCTTTATACAGCCTGGGTTCAATTAATGTTGAATGAATGAATGAGTTAGGGGATTACAATTTTAGCCCTTCTCTTCTCCTCTGCACAGAACCCAGCAGCTCTCTAACACTTGAAACTTTGGCCAGCAACAGGAGCTTTTATAGTCAGATCCCTTGGATAGTATATTGGTATTCTCAGATGGGTTGTTGATGATGACAACAGAAAGACTATCTTAAGCAGTGGTATGGACAAGTATTGACTCAGGGAAATAAGAGTCAGATAGAAAGAATATAGAGGATTTTCAAATGGCAGCTAATGGGCTGAATTGTGAGCATTTGTGAATGTTTATTTTAGGGGATCCTCAAAATGCTCGAAAAGGGGATTTTGCAGTGAGTAGGGATGGGGAAGTTCTGCAGATGCAGTTAGAGGTCAAGAACAGGCATTTTGGATTATAAACATAAAGGCCACTTCATTTGTATCCGCAGATAAGGATCTGGTGACCTTGAGTTATAGCAGCACTGGATTCAGGGAGTAATTTGTGCAGAACTGATAAGACATTGATCTGAATAAACCTGAGTAGACTTGAATTCAGAGGCTTAGAGCTGGAAGGACTCTTTGGGGTCATACATTTTAACCCTCTGTCTTAAATGTGAAACACTTCTGGTACGATTGGCAGACATTTCCCTCATGCTGGTCTCAGAATGATAAAAAAAAAGTTATATCCTGTGTTTACTTAAAAATTCGGGTTTTCTACAAAATACAAATATTTTATGAACATTTCTCACTCATTTCTCTGACAATAAGTGGAATTTGAAGTAAAAGACTTGATCTTTAGGCAATGGTCAAAGTTTTTGGACGCTTAATGATAATATCAGTAACTCTAGTGATAATTATAAGGAAACATAATTAGTCTATCTCTCAAATTCAAAAGACCTCATTGAACAGTTTTGGTATTTTTATATATGCTATCTTCATCCAATCTGTACAGAAACACAGTGAAGTAGGTATTATGATCTGCATTTTGTGTATGAAGGAACAAAGACTCAAAGTGCTTAAGGAATTGTTAAAAGGAGACAGCTAATAAGCTGAAGAACCAGAACTGGAACCCATGCCCTACTGAGCTTGCCCTCCCAAAGGTCATTCTACTTTCAACCAATATTACCCCATGTGTAGTTGCCATGTGTTCTAGTTGGCTAGTTGCCAGAATGCAATATACCAGGAACAGAATGGCTTTTTAAGAGGGGAATTTAGTAAGTTGCTAGTTTACAGTTCTAAGGCTGAGAAAACATCCCAATTAAAACAAGTCTATAGAAATATCCAATCAAAGGCATCCAGAGAAAGATACCTTGGTTCAAGAAGGCCGATGAAGTTCAGGGTTTCTTTCTCAAGTGAGAAGGCATATGGCGAACATATCCAGGGCTTCTCTGTCTGCTGGAAGGGCACATGGTGAACATGGCATCATCTGCTAGCTTTTTCTCCTGGCTTCCTGCTTCATGAAGCTCCCCAGGAGGTGGTTTCCTTCTTCATCTCCAAAGGTTGCTGACTGGTAGACTCTCTGCTTCAAGGTGCTGCAGCGTTCTCTGCTCTCTCTGAATCTGTCTTTCTCTAAAATGTTTCTTCTTTTATAGGATTCCAGTAAACTAATCAAGACCCACCCGAATGAGTGGAGACACATCTCCACCTAATCCAGTTAACAACTGCTCTTGATTGAATTACATCTCCAGGGAGATGATCTAATTACAGATTCAAGCATATAGTACTGAGTAGGGATTAGAAGAAACAGGTGCGTTTACAAAATTGGATTAGGTGTTAAATGTTGCTTTTCTGGGTACATACATC